>JBBPQT010000367.1:0-16907 GCA_038092715.1 Boletus smithii | reverse complement strand
GTCCTGTAGAGCTGTGAGAACATTCATCATACTAAAACACTCACTAGCGTCTTCCAACTGATGGGTTCAACGAAACCATTTACGACTTCGGCAATGAGCTCAGCACCAATGCGCGCTCTGCCAACTGTGGTTGGATCGCGATTCATGCAGGTTTCCCAAGCAGCGCATTGATGTGTCATCGCGGGAATTTGGTTAGTCTCGCAGTAGTTGTTCTTGTATTGAGCGGCGCAAACTCCGATCTCCTGTACGATATCTAATATTGTCCCCAATAAGCAGTGCGCGACCGCAGCTGTTGATATAGGAACGTACCCATGGAATATTCCGAGATTCGATGTTCAACATCACGTTGGACTGTCAGTATGAATTGCACAAGCAAGTACAGGAAGACCAGCACAAGCGTCAAGTTGAAAAAGAACTGTAGATAGCTGTGCACTGTCAGATGCCTTTAGTTCACAGATACATGTACACGTGCTCACCCGAGCAACACATATGGGGTGTCAGACTGAGGTGCTGGCATAGAGGGCATGTTGAGGGTGTAGTGATTTGACGTATTTTGTGTCAGGGGTTTGGCAAGTCTGTCGTCTTCACTGTCATCCTCGCTTGCTTGTTCCGGATCTTCGTCATTCCTCCTAGAATGTGACTGGACGCGTGCATTCTGTCGTAACTTGTATACCCTTCTTAGACCACCCGTTGCCACAGCTCGACCATTTTCCTTTTCATCTTCCTCCGTTTTCGGGGGACTCAGGTCGGACATGTCCACATCGCGAAGCTCCGGAGCTGGAGGTTGAGGGAACGCTTTTTGGGGAGAGAAGTTTGGCGGTGGTACCCACGGATATGAGGCATTCGTTTGGGGTGGAGGACTCTGAAAGATGAAAGGAACATTACGGTTTTCGCCAAATATAGGAGTGAAGGGAGATGCAGGGAAGGCTGGGGGTGCGGGGTTTAGGTCATTGAAAGAGCCTGGGGAGCCATCGCTTGTGATGTGCACACATGCATGAGGGACATGGAAACGTACGTTTTCGAGGCGTGTTCGAGTCGTCGGCAGATGTTGCCCAGACTGACTTTGTGCCGCTGGAAGGGCGAGACGTAAATTGAAAATCCATTGGTGCATCCTTCGACCTGTGGTGCGCGAACATTGCGCTCAGAGCCAGCAGAGTAATCTGAAAGCCATTGATTCCGTGAGCTCGCGACAATAGAAGATGTGTGGCGTACCTCGTACACGTCGTATACACCAGCAGCTAGCTGTGTCGTGTAGCGTGTCCTCGAACAGAAGGCGCGCCCAATGTGAACTTTCTGCGCGTACCAAGTCACGTGGGCCAATAAGTATCCCTTTGTGGCAACGCCGCACCTCTGCCTTGTCTTTCCCCGCCATCAAGTTAACCCCAGGATGTTCAGGAGCGCGTGGAGAACAGCCAGCAAGCAGTCGCTTCCTTCGGCCAGGCAATTGAATCGCCGTTTTCATCCCCTTGCCACCAGCTGGAACGCGCCGTCAGCGAACCTCGTGCCCATCGTGATTGAACAGACTGTGAGTGCAAATAGCAGCGTTCACGCACAGAATCCCTCATACCTGGCCTTGCACATCCAGGGCCGTGGCGAGCGCTCATATGATATATTTTCTCGACTTCTGCGTGAGCGAGTGATCATGCTATATGGACCCGTGAGGTTAACTCGTCTTGATCCCCGCGGGCTAATGTCAACCATCGAATGGAACCTTTAGATCAGAGACACGGACTCTGCATTGATCGTAGCCCAGCTACTCTTTCTCGAAGCGGAAGAGACGTCCAAACCAATACATTTCTACATTAACTCTCCTGGTGGAAGTGTGACAGCAGGTTTAGCCATTTATGACACTGTAAATGTGAAGGCTTTTTTCTCAAGGATTTAGTTTGACGCGTTTACAGATGCAGGTGTGTTTCGTGATCCAAGGTATCCGAAGGAGAAATAATTCATTCCGTTGCATGCCAGTACGTTTCGTCACCTATACATACTTACTGCGTTGGACAGGCGTGTTCCATGGGTTCCTTGCTGCTAGCTGCAGGTCCGTTTCTCAAGCCCAAGGTTCTTGGATCATAATTGAACATCTAGCAGGTGAAAGGGGGAAACGTCACTGTCTTCCAAACGCCAGCATCATGATTCATCGTACGCCCAAGACTTGGCACTGCCATCCCATCAAACTTATTTTCCGCATCTAGAGCCATCTGGTGGAGCTTCTGGGCAGGCTTCTGATATAGCCATCCATGCCAGGGAAATCCTTCGTGTGCGGCAACTACTAACGGCTATATATCAACGACATTGCGCTAAAGAAGGAGAAGGTGAGGAACTAGGGTTGGAACGTTTTGGTACGACTCTTGTCCCTCTGGTTTGCTCTCGACTGAAATTTTTCTCAGAGAAAGCGCTAGAACGCGATTACTTCATGACAGGTAAGGTTCGACTCATGAATGCTATTTATCGTCACGTTCACGTTGTTCAAAGCGCGAGAAGCCCTCGAATTTGGTATTGTGGATGGAATTTTGGAAAAGAGACCAAGTTCTGATTCGAACTCCCCCGTTTCATGACCTTCCTATTTATGATCTGAGTGATCAATAGAAGTCGGTGACTGCTTCGCGCGTGTTTCGCGTTAGGGCCGATACTAATCCTCGGTTGGCATGCTTTGCATGCGAAATCCCAACGGGCCTGAGAGAGCGAAAGAACATGCCTGAGAAATTGTACTCGTCAGCTCCCACAGGTTGGCTTGATTTGGTCACACGTGCTCAGAGCTGCTGTGTGTGGACTCGTTGCAGGGTGTCGCGATGCGAATCTCCGCTTCTCGAATTAACCCACATGTTGGGTGCCCTAGTACACCAGTGCTTCGGAATCGGATCGACCCAGATCTTAGAAGAGCCCCTCAAACTGCGGGGTTGCATTCCTGGTTATTCCTTTCTTAGGGGAAAGTTGTCCATTTCACAGTGGATTGACGTAGAGGTCCATTTTGTTCACGCAACGGCGGCCTCGAACCTGTCCCGGCCATCATTGAAATAGCTGCGTCGCACTTGCCTTATGGACTAAACAATTGCCTTGCGCCCCGCTATCTCGGTGCCGGTCTGTGACCTCGGACGAATTGGTGGACGTGGACCGCAGCAGCGCAGTTAATACTTATGGATTGCTGTGTTTCACAGATCCCTGGCTCTCAGATGCTCAGTCAGGGTTCATTGAACCAGTCAAGATCCAGGAATGGTTTGTAGAACCGTGTCAACGACCTGGAACTGGTACCGTAATCTATATATATTTAGATTTGGCATGCTTACATTCCACAGCGTCTATCATATCAGCATACCCATCTTAACGACATTGAAGCCGTCTGTCGCTGATTGTGCGGAAGAACAGATATAGTCGTCCGAACGGTCGCAATTAACGCGCCGCCGACCTGTCCCCAATCATACCGTCATTGGCCAGGATCCTGATCGGTCGCAATGCATTCTGCTGTGGATAGACGAAAATTCCCGCAAGTGTTGCATGTTTTGTGCCATGTCCTTACAGTGATTTGTGATAGGTTCCGGCAGCAAAATGCTAAATGCAGCACTTGCGGGTGTGTACGGCTGCTTCATCGAGTCACTTCCCTCATGTTCTTGACGTGTTTCGATTTCATCGGCGAACCCACCACCAGGGGTTGGCGCAATCTCAGATCCACCCGAATAGCAAACTCCTTATCAGCCTTTCACCGAAATTCTACCAAGAAGCTGCGCCAGGTGGACGGTCGCGCTATACAACACGTTCATCTGACTTGATTGTTACCAATCGATCACGAACACAATTTTGGCATCGCGGGCCTCTTCGGCCATCAGTGGCCCCAACACACATATGGGATCGCGGAACGCGTTCATTGCCGCTTTTCCGCGTTGTTGGCTTTATTTAGAAATCATGCGCATCCTGTTCCTTCTCCGATCATGCCACCTGAGAAGGTTGAATGGGGTTAGGTCCGTCATATAATTAGGCACCGTTTGGATCGAGTATATGAAGAAACGGAGGGCGTTCTTTGACAACATGAGATGGGGGTGCGAGATGGCGATTGTTCGCCACACCGCACGTCCACGACCACGTTCAGCCTAGGCTGTCCTGCCCTCGCTTCCCCCCCTCTTTCCCCCCTTGTTCTGATTATTTTTGGCTGTCTCAATCCCGAGGGATGGTCCCTCGATCGGTCCCCCCCCACCAGCCGTCAGATTAGGCATCGATGTTGAAGGTATTAACATCAACATGTAGAGTTATCGCACTGATCTTCATCCAAGGCACCTTTTTCCTGTGACTTGTGGGAAATGACCCGTCGCCGCGGACGTTCGATCGCCACATAAGATTCAAAAATGGGGGGGAACTTTGGTCTTGCTGTGTGGTGAGATGTTATTGATATCACAAATGACGATGCTACGCGATATGGCGTAGTAGTCTTGCGCGCTAGCCCAGTCAAGTCCGATTAGGGGGCGAACTTTTAATCGGTCCGCGAGATCCAATCCCCAGGGTGGCATATGCTATTCCGGGGCTCATAACCTATTGGACATGGGTTATGAACCCCGGAATAGCGTCGTCATCGGATCTTTTACTTTGATGTGACTTCTTTTTGAGGCGGAGACGCGCAAGCTGACAAGGGGAAGCCAAGGTATTCCAAGCTGGTGATAGTTTGCCGTAGGCCATCGCTCGTCGCACGACAAATTTACGTCTCAAGCATTCGAACCATGGCGTTCAAGGTTCGTGACGTCAAGTAAAAATCACCCGAACACATGACAATTATAGTCTACGTTGTCGAAATCCGGAAATGAAAACACGATAAGAACCAGCCTGAGTGGCTGGAAATAAAATAAAATAAAAACGAAATTCATGACCCAAGGATACGCCCAACTGTGACGAGGTGAACCGATCAGAACAGGATCCGCGCTCGAAAGGGAACAAGCAGCTGGCCTCCCTCCTGCATGCACACGGATGACATGCTGCCCCTCAGTGACCGTTCGTACTCGTGTTTATGCATGGTGGGAAGGTGCGGTGTTTTACCCTTGCCTTGTTTCATCCTTGTTCCCATCACTGTTTCCCGAGTTGGTTGCGATCGCGCCGCATCGGCAATGTCATTAGCCATCGCCACCAGCTGTATGGTCACTGACCGTAAACCATGATCGTTGTGTATACGATATAGCACGCTCAGAAAGAAGGGGATAAGCGTACGTATACAGCATCATTACAAGATCCACATGCTCAGCAATGAAACCTAATCCAGTGGGGGGTTTGCAGCAGTACCGATTATCGAAATAGGGTACATACGTTCCGGGGAGTTTGTCGATAACGTCCACAGTAGAGTATAAACCCCGTTAAAACCTTTGAGGAAAGCAAGTTTGGTTAGAAGTAGATGTAGTTTGAATCTAGTCATTTCTTGATGAGTCATGACCGCACGCATTAGATGTCGAGAAGTAGTTCTGCTGCGCATTCATGAAATAGGAAACTGCGTTCGATAATCGGCAGTACCAAGGATAGGCTTGATTGGGCGGGATCGCGTCAACTTTCTTGGTATTCGAGGGTTTCGCAAAAGGGAATATGCAGCGAGAAAAATGGAACCCAGTGCGAGATCCATCAACGATTTGCGGCTCACTACCAGAATCGATGGATCGTTCGACGAAGTCAGTGAAGTGACTGGTCCGATAATGAAATGATTCTATCCCTCGTTCTCGAAACCCTTGGTAGCGACCGTGGGGTCGAGGGCTAAATAAATCAAATTCAGTCAGATAAGGACGTGCCAAATAGGGGAGGATGCGTAACTCGACGTCTCAAGGATCCCGTCAGGATGAATCTAATGTCGATGCAATGAGTGTGATCGTACTAGCCTGTGGTGCTGAGTTGGCAAGGCCTGCCACGTTCATCGCCGCCATCGAGCCTGCGTGCAACGAGGCCAGCTTGACGCGATCGGTCCACCAACCAGAGGGACGATGATGGCCGTGTTGGTGTCATTCATGGATGCTACAAAGGTCGCAGACGGTTTGCAAGGAGCGTAAACGCAGACGAATAGGATCCGTTCATAGGAGCGAAGCCTGACTGTGTTCCTTCCGGAGAAATGAAACACCACTAAGTTGCACGACACGACTGCAAGACCAGCCGGTGGCCAAGAATAGTTACGGAGGCCATACACATCTCTATAGACTCGATAGTCCGACATGCCACACAAAGTGGATCTCCGGAAAGCTGCAGCCCAAATGAATGTCGCTCGTACACGGAGAGACAAAGGCTGAAGTACCTCCATGGTTTACCACTGGCATTTGGCACGACGTCCACGATCTCTGCCATTTGCCTTTCTGGGATGTCGCAGATCGTTGGAGTTGCTTAGTTAGCATCCATTCTCTTGTCTGATAAGATTTCGACGACAGTGCAGAAAAACGCTGGCACGGATGGTTGCGAACAAGCGCAAAGTTCAGAACCAGTGAACCAATTCGACGGTGGGTCAGATTAAGCGGCAACTTTTATCCATCGGGAGGGACACAAGAGTGCAGAGTAGTACATTGAACGGAATGGAGGTGAAACACAGAATACGGTTGAACAGCGACCGGCGCATGTCTATGAAGTACATCAATCGCATTTTGTCTTGACCATGAAGGAGGCCAGCGTATCGATCTCGTTGACCACGTAGTCCTGAAAATGTCTCTCAGCCAAGGTTGCCAATAATGCATGGACGTCTGCAACGTCGGACATTATTGGTGTACGAGTCTCATTCTCCTCCAAGAGGCGCGAACTACGCCTCCGGCTCTGGTCTTTTGGGTCCCTTCGTGGCCGATTCGCTGGCGTCTGGGTGACGAGAGGGCTGAAAGCCCGAGCACTGTGAGGTATGGGTTCCAGGAGGAATGCAGGAGTGAGTGGGTCGGCAAGTGTAAGCGGAGAGGGATTTATGAGAGGTATGAGGTTGAAATGGGAGATATATCGGTGGAGTGTGGTCATGGGTAAGCTTTTGAAGTCGATCTGAACATGACCAGGTGAGCCTTGCCAACTTGAATCGGACTGTACGCGCAAAGGCGACCGTCTTGTGTGAAAAGGGAACATACACTTGATTTTTCGTCTTCTGCGTCTACGCTAATGCCTGTCCTCTCCACTTTTCTGAGTGGTTCTACGCGTTTTCTCTTGACCCGCGGTTCTCCCTCTGCTCTATCTAACGCTTGTCTTTTAGACGCGGTAGGGGGTCCAAAGTATGCCGCGTCGTCGTTTGGCTTCTTTCTTGCCTGTGGACGCGACCTCGATCCAGAAGCCACTGCGCCGGAGACTGAGCCATTGACGGACATGGTGCTTATGTGGGTTGTGGTAAATGGAGCGAGTGAACCCTTTGTACTTACACGAGGGCAAACTGATGTGTGTCATTCCCACGGAGATCATGCTCGACGGCAAAACATATCAATCAACGACTCTTCCAACGACCACTACAATCGTTCAAATCAAAAGGCTCTGCTGTTTGTTAATCTCCCTAGCGTGACTAGTCATCAGCACCGTATTCGGATCGCCTTTAGTTCGGTCGAGTACCGCCTTGCGCTGCCCTCCAAGCATCCGTTATAAAGGTCCGCCGTATCCGAGCACTTCCCTCTGTTTATCTTTATCTCTCACCACCACTTTCTGTCACAGTTCCACCATGTCGACCTTTGGATCTATCTTCCGCGTCACCACCTATGGCGAAAGCCACTGTGCTTCCGTTGGTGCCATCATTGATGGATGCCCTCCGGTATGATTGACGTACCCCGTTCCGTGATTATCCACCTGATCAGCCCCAGGGTCTTGAACTATCTGCTGCGGATATCCAAGTTCAGTTAAGTCGAAGGAGACCAGGCCAGAGCAATCTGACTACACCTGCACGTATTTAATCATAGCTCCGTTTTTCTCTTCTCACATTTCATTTGCAGAGAGACGAAAAGGATCTGGTCCACGTCCAATCCGGAATAGAGCATGGTGTTACTCTTGGAACACCGATTGGGCTCTTCGTCAAAAACGAGGATCAGCGCCCAAAAGACTACTCCGAAACAGACCTCTACCCTCGCCCCAGTCATGCAGACTACACTTACCTCGAGAAATACGGCGTTAAAGCAAGCAGTGGAGGAGGTCGCAGCAGTGCGCGTGAGACCATCGGTAAATCCGAACCTCCGTTGTCCGTGTCTCCATTCCTCACAGGGTGGCTTGCACAGGACGTGTTGCCGCCGGTGCAATCGCTGAAAAGTACCTGAAACTCGTTTACGGCATTGAAATAGTCGCATTTGTCTCGTCCGTGGGGAAGATTCATTTATCAGCCAATGGTGCATCTCCATCCACGACCCCTGATGGTGATGAAGACGACGACGACGTCGAAGACACCCTTTCCCCCGAATTCCGTCAGCTTCTGGCGACCATTACTCGTGAAGAGGTCGACAAACATCCCACACGTTGCCCTCACCCCGAAACAGCTGAACGGATGACCAAGGTGGGTCCATCGCGCCAACCGTTCCGGTAATCTTACCTCATTGCCTTTTCCTTGTTCGGTAAGCGCATTATCCGTGCCAAGGATGCACAGGATTCCATTGGAGGCACAGTAACCTGCGTTATCCGTAATGTCCCATCGGGTTTGGGAGAGCCCGTCTTCGACAAGTTCGAAGCTAAATTGGCTCATGCTATGCTCTCTATTCCCGCTACCAAAGCTTTCGAGGTCGGATCTGGTTTTAAAGGTACCGAAATTCCTGGAAGCAAGCATAACGACCCCTTCGTGCATAAAGATGGTAAACTCGGTACTTCAACCAATTGGAGCGGAGGAATCCAGGGCGGGATCACCAACGGCGAAGACATTTACTTCAGGCAAGTCCATTCATTCAACTTCCTGACAAAGCTGGTCATCTGAGGATCACCTTGGTACAGGATCGGATTCAAATCTCCGGCCACCATTTCACAGGCGCAAAACACCGCACAGTATAATGGAACTCCAGGGACTTTGGCCGCCCGAGGCCGTCATGATCCTTGTGTCGTGCCTCGCGCTGTCCCCATCGTCGAAGCAATGGCAGCCATCGTTGTCATGGATCAGCTTCTTACCCAAAACGCCCGCAAGACCGCAACGAGCTTGCTTCCTCCCATCACGACTCTTCCCCCTACCATGGTGATCCCCAAGCATTGACGCTATCTGCTTTGGATCATATCTGCTTGATTTCAACGATCTGAATTGTCGGAGTGCATTGGAATTGTTAGAGCAACATGACGCATGGAGTATTTACAAATGCTGTGATACACTGTGGTATAATCTTTGAGTCGTCGATATAAAGACAAGTCCTCCAGGGATGCATCATTCCTCCTCGTCGGGGTAGCAGATACAACATAAGATGGGTTCCAGATGCCACCACCACCACTGACATAGCAGAGGACCATGAACAACGGCTGTCATTCGAGCGCATGGACAACTTACATGTCTATTAAGAAGCCTCGCTGGCCATTTTCCAAAGACTTCATCCATCAGCTGCTCTCTCCACCATCGGTCCCGTTCCCCGTCGTCATGATCCGAGTCATGCGCATACCGATTCCCGACGTAAGAAGAAGACCTCGTCGCGGACGTCATGAGGTGTGTATGTTCATCGACATCATCGTCTAGAAATGTCTGCGAAGACAGAAATTGCCTCCATGCATTCCTATTCCCGCCCCCGCTGGTACTCCCGTTCACATACTCACCTCGGCTTGGACTCGGAGGGTGTGGTGCGGCTTGTGATGACAAGTTGCTCACTCTCATCCCCAACGGATCCCAACCATTGTTCCCCGTGTAATGTGTCCGCAACGGAGCCGAGATCGAAGAGGAAGGCGAGCCAGAGATGGAGGACGCATTCGAGGGGAGGCCATCTGAACCTCGCCGCGGCCGACCTGCCGATATCCGCACGCGAGACCGGAATCGTACGCGGGGACCTGTCTGATCGAGACCAGTCGGGATCGATTCGACCTGGACCTGCCAGTGGACGAGATCAGCAAGCGAGATCAGTGATATATTATGTGTCAGTCGTGATTGACACGCGACGTAAATGGGCGATTCAAAAGGGGATAAAATGTAACATGGGATCCGTGACTCACAGGTGAAACAGTGCGATTTGGGGCGGTCGAACGCACGGATGGTGTTGCATACGGCGCTAGCGCTGTTGTCTCCCCATCACTCTCGCTTCCGAAATCGGGTGTACTATGGCGGTGGCTTGCGTGTGGATGGGCATGTGGGGGACTGTCAATCGATGCCACCTCCTTGGCATCCTTGGCGTCGTGCACAAACCGCCCACTGATATCTATGAACTTCGTGAGCCACTTGCGTTACCGAGTCTTGTTGGCGAAACAGATGGGCCTCTGGTTCAACTTATCAACCGTACCTCGATGTAGAGATAGAATCACTGGATGATTACTCATGCTCTTTAAGGGGATGCCAGCACCGGCGTGTGATGAGTCTCGGTAATGTCGGGCCTCGGGACTCGTCGATGGGAGATGATGCTGGTGTTAAAGACAGCGAAGCAAGCCAGTTTTCCGTGCGAGTTGGCTGCCACTGGTTCGTCATTAATGACGCCTTGCATTTCCCATGCTACACCGCACTGATATCCCCATTTTGTCTTGGGCGTTCGGCGGTCATCATTTGCAGTGGAATGTAGAGGATCCTGATTACAGTAAAGTTCACGAATTGGAGCCGTGCAAGGTAGGGATTTGCTCGCGCCATCATTACCGCCTCTGGTAATCGTACACGGAGGAGACAATAGTTTTTAACCGCCGGGATCACCGGCCCGAAGCCGGCGCGGGTTGAGGCACGTGCAGTCTCAGACCCTTTCCCGTCAGGTGTCGGCGCTTCCGCTCTTCTCCCAGTACTCTGGCTATGGAGTGTATCACATTTCCCCCTCGTCTTCGTTGCCAATCCCAATACTGCACCGAGTCAGTGAGTCATCATTGGTCAAACGGATTTTTACAAAATCAAAACAATGAATGTGTCTCCAATGGACGACTGGACTGGCCAGACGGGATATAATTCAAGGGCTCGTCGAGACTCGTTTTCACATTGTCCATGGGCATCGAACAAGTAAATCAGCGAGTGTGATAGAAAGGTCAATTAGTATATTGTGAGCGGCACAAACGTCGACGAAGCTGGAGGCGTGGAGCCTGCTTTGTAGCTAGTGAATGGAACTTTGCCGAGGGACAAGCAACGACAACCGGAACTGCCAGTGGATGGACCGAGAAAAGACAAGTGCGAGAAAGATGCTGTGGCTTCGGCTGTCATCAACTAGTCTCGCTAGATGGCAAAATGTTGGACACCCATAAACCTACGTGAGCATAACAACAAATAAAAATACCCTATACGCCAACTTCCATAACAACAGCATAAGTATCAAGGAGCACGAGTACATGAAGAAGAGGTATGGGTTTGGCAGTATGTACTTCCCAGTCAATTTGGTAAGCGTTGGATCAATGGTTCTAACGAAATCGCGGGAGTATATCCTGTAACGTGAGCAATAAACCAAGGGTCAAGAAAGATTATTATTCCAGGATCTGTGCAAGCGCGTGTCTAACCACACCCGCATCATACCGTGGACCCTGATCCCCATTGCCTTCGACATTGCCATTGCCCCTGACTAGGATAGATTTGACACCCAACGCCTGATGAAAACAAACGTAAGAGCAGCTACGGCAAATGATGGAATAAACTCACAGTCAAAGCCATCACGTCCACCTCAATAAGCGTTCCCTCGAGCCAAACCAGATGGGTAATGAACGCCGAGATCGGGTAAATGGTACTTGCATTCCCGAGGCCATATGATGGCTTTTGGTAATCGGAGTTCAGTGCCCCCACAATGGCCCTAGGACAGTGTGAGACCGACGGGCCGCATTGTGACGAGTAACCGACTTACTTGACATAGTCTACGGCGGTGTAACCGTCCGTTTCTCTGTCATTCTTTCCATTTACTGACTGAAATCAGGGAAAAAATATATAGATCCCGAAGGCGTAACCACGCTCACGGAGAAGAATTTTAGCCCGCAAAAGGCTAGATCTCGCGATCGCAGATGCTACTCCACGAAGAGCTAAGCAGGGGATGATGCTACTTGCGACCGTGTATCATTCAAAACCACTGATCCAACCTCGGGCTTACCTCGTCCACAGCGAACCACAGGAATACACCAAAGCCTCGGAGGTCCCAATTGTCTTGATGAACTCAGGGTTCGGCGTGGGATGTACCTCATGGCCATACGCATTGATGTAATACAACCCTATCTCGAGATGCTTGTGGGTCCAAACTCAGGAGATCTATCTGGTGATCTACCCACTGTATATCTTGGCCTGCAATGGCTCATAGCCGCGGTCCTTATCCATTTGGCTATACATAACATTAGATCGGTAAGGAATGCTTTCGCCCATGCCGTCCACGGGGGAAAACGCATCCATCTCGGGATTGTCTTCCTTAAATGATGGCGAAGGATTCACGGGATGGGATATCTCGCACTGTCCAACGAGCCTGGTGCCATTTTCCTATTGGGAAGTGCTTCCATGCCTGCCTAGTCCCGATTTAAGCATGAAACTCACTAGCTCGGCAGCAATAGTGACCGTGTGATTGGTTACTATCACCGGTAGGATGTTCGCCTTCACGTAGCCTGTCAAGCTTGTGGCAGGGTTTCATTCCCAAGCTGGGACACACCTGGCTGTTGGTGATGGATGCGAACAAAAATACGGCTGACGGCAAGGACCGAAAGAAGGTTTGAGCACCAGAAATAAAATAATTCCCGATGCTATGTAGGAAATAGTCATTCAGTTAAGCGCCTCCCTGTATTACTTAACTCATTTTTGGCATTACCTCCCATTCAGAAAGGAAAAGTTTTTGTGCGCACGTTTGAGCACCTCGTTCTCAAAGTAGACGAAAAAACCTACAAGACCCGGAGAGTTAATACATTCCGTTGACTTGTACATACACGTTACGAAGCAGTTGAAACGGACCTCGGATGGTCTCTTTGCGGTCGTTGGGAATTCCCGACCAAAGAGGACTGTGTCCTTCGATGATGTCTCTCCACTCTTCACGAGCTTCGCGTTCGGAGACATTTGCGGGTAGTCTGTATGAAAGAAGCGTGCGCACGGGACCGAGGGGTGAGTTTTGCGGTGCTGGAGGTATCAAACGGACAAGTCTGGAACGAATATCACCTTGCGCGCATCGAGTCAGTGACCCACGAGGATAATCAGTTGGAGAAACACCAAAGTGGCGTACCTATAGATGGTCCTCCAAGAACGCGAATGATCTCGCTAGACGAACCCCCGTCGTCCGAAACGGGGAGCACAAAACACGCATTATCGAACGCGGAGCAGATGGCATTTCCGCCAGAACCGCCCGATATCACCGTGATCTTGGGAGATGGCCCCGGTGTATCTGTAGTTTGAGCCCTGGTTCTCGGGTCGTTGCTGCTGCTTCCTTGAGTCGCCAGTGGCTGCGGACTGGGGTTCGTGGGCTGGACAGGAAGATCAAACACCGACGAGCTGGGGCTGTCATCAAGGCGACTGCCTTGCCTTCCAGGATAGAGTAGGGAATGGTCCATGGGCTTGTTGGCTCTACTTTCGGGTCGTATGGGTCAGGTGAAGTTCAACTTGTTGTGCAGATGGGCCAGGATGTACACGTCTCCTTCCGACAACTATGTACTTTGCTGCAAAACTCGCCATGTCCCACTTTGCTCGAGTCTTGATGGTACTTATACTGCCGTTTCCGAAGTCGAAACGTACTACAAACTACTATTCGCCGACGACCACAACCGAATTGCAGTATGTACTTCGTACGCAATTGATAGTCTTTGAATTCGTCTCGGTGACTGTACATGTGAGGTGCACGTGCTTCAAGCAGCTCTCAGGTTCATTTCATCACTAGCAGTGATCACAGACGCTCTCGACGACGACAACGACGACGACGACTAGGGTAAACTAGCATCATGCCTCGCAACTTCCCTGCGCTCCCAGGTTTCTATCAGGCCCTATTTCTCTACTTCGAACCTCGTCAGTCTTCTCCTTAGTCTACAAACATGGCCACCCCTGACGTGTCACGATAGTGTCAACCATCTCCCCTGCCTTCCTGGCATGGTTCTTCCCCGGACCAGAATGGTTCCACGCCCAGCTCATCCCAGCCGGCACCCCGACCGAGTCGCTGGATGCGAGAACAACGATGGTAATATGGCAGCTCGGCAATTGTATGACAGCCATCTGTAACCCCACCAGGTGTTTATTAATCGGTTCACTTCTACAGGCTACATGTTGCTGGGATTGATATCCTCATTTGTATTTCGGGCGATTCGGGACACGCTGCCCAACAACCCTGAGGCTCAGGAACGTATCTTGGGCGCTAGTATGACTGCGCTAGCCTTGGCGGATGTGAGTACCACGTATTCTCCGCAGAGCCTTCCCCTGGGCTGACCGAGATGCCGGCAGGTCACGCAGTGAGTTGGTGGCGCGTGATGCATATTAACAAGTGTGTTTACGAGGATACAGTATCATAGCTTCGTGGGTTGGCCTCCCACAAGACTTGCGGTATTCATTTGGGTCGTGGAACTCTATGACTCACGGAAACATCACTTTTGTTATCTTTCTTCTTGGCATGAGGTGAGTATTCTGTCTCTCGAAAGTGTCCACGACTGACATGTTTGTCAGGCTGGCTTGGTTTGCTGGCATTGGACGACAGAGGTATTACTACGGCAGAACAGCCCTAAAAGACCAAAAGTCGGCTTGAGGTTGCTGTGAAACCATATCTACGTGCCCGAAATCGGAATGTCCCTCTCCGTATTGGAACCCTGATTGACCCTACTGACTGGCAGAGGATGTAATGGCTAGTCTCTTTACCGTGTACTCCGAACAAATCCATGTGGTGCCCCTTGATATTTCATGACCCCGACATTTGCTAGAGAATATCGTGTCAGGCGGCGTGAGTGGGATTTTTAAAAAGGCTCATCTACCCGGCCGTCTCCCCCAACCTTTTTTCTTGGCCTTGAGAAGGGCTTGCTTGCCTTTCATGGCCAGGTTGTGGTCCACGAATCTACGAGCGCGTGCAGACGGGACACTTCGTGCCGTGGCTTGTGATCGTGGATCTGAGAGTCGGGGTAACGTACGGATGGTACGACCACTGAACCCGGAATGAGGGCCTCACGAATTGGACCCGAGAAGACATGACGTACCCAACCACTAGGTCTTTTGGGCGCGCGACGGATTTTCGCCGTCGTTTCTTGACCGTTTGCTGTTGAGTCGATTCTGTACTTTTCTTGGGGGCCGGTTTCGAGCTTTGGGAGGCAAAAGCAGCTGCGAATAGGTCGTCCGCAAGATAGTCGGCTTTCCTGCTAGATCTGTGGATATTCGCTTGGAGTGGTGTAGTCTCGTCGTCTTCCTCGTCCTTATCCATGTCTTCGTCATCCGTTAGAGCTTCCGGGTCTATTGAGTCGTTTTCCCCCAGTGACATTTTGGCATCGTCGTCGTCTTCATCCTCCACAGAGGAAGAGTCCGAATCTGACGCCATATCATCACCCAAGTCCATTCCCTGCCCGAATCCCTTGAATTCGCCGTCGCCGTCGCCGTCGTCCTCCGTCTCTCCTTCTCCGCTCTCCGCTTCGTCTACCGCATCCCTCATAGCTCTCAGCATCCTGGCTTCCACATCATCGTCAACACCTTTATCCTCACCACTATCGCCCCCGTCTTCTCCCTCCAAACATCGGACTTCTCTCAGTTTCTCGCCCGTCTTCCCACCCCTGGTCACACGCGCTCTTTCTTTCAACTTTTGATCTCTCTCCTGATTACGCGCCTTCCTACGTGCCTTTTCCTCCGCCTCGAAGTCGTGTAGGGCTTTTTGGTTGCGTTTCGCGTCGGCTTTGGACGTCGAGTGGGAAACGGCTTCAGGAGCGTCGTCGTCGCTCGATACCTCTTGTGTCTTCCGTACTTTGCGTGCCATTGCGAAAGTTCGGTGCGAGTGTTGAAAGTGAGTGATAGCGTCACGTGACTCGTGCAGAAAAAACACGAAACAGGGACTATTTGAAGTTGTACTGGCGAGCTTCGTCCGTTGATCAATCCCAAGTACAAAAACATGGTACACAGAGTGCGATGACAACCAGTCAACAAACATGATTCAACGCTTATTCGTCTCCCTTTACAATAAAACAATTCACCCCCACCAACTTGAAACCATACTTGTCCGCAAAACTCGCCGCGTTCCATTTTGCCCGTTCCTCGGGCCCGTTCTTGTATTCAGGCGCGTGTGTGGGGATAAAAAAATCCACGGTCGGCTCTTGATAGAGCAAAAACACTGACATGTGGGGGAAAAAACGTGTATGCGGTCAGCTCGCAAGTGATTCAACACGTCGTTGCGGATATTTACCATAGCGATGAGGACCTGTGCCGCGAGGAGGGGCAGGCGGATGATAAGGGGTCGTCGCCGGCTTCGTCACGCGCGCGCGCAAGTCCCCTGTATCGAGCGCACTTGAGGCAGGCGCCTTGAGACCCGTCACCTACACATGCCAATCTTCGTCAGTAACCCCATTCCACACACACACACGGAATTCCGCGACGCATCCAAACTCACAACCCAATGTCGCCACTGTCCCATCTTGGGATCGCTCCTGGACGGCGCGTCCGGGTCGGTCATGACGAGCGTATACCCAACGTCTGTCGCCGCTGCAAACGACTGCATAGGGGTAAACGACACCGAGGGTTCGTCGGCCGTATCGACCGTCGTCAGCGTGTTTCCAAACATGGCTTCTTTTCCAGTGGGCCATTTCACAACGAGGAGCGCTTCTGGGGTGAAAGGGGGGTTGGCGGGGATCACGTCGGGAACGATACCCGCCATTTTGACGGCGATTGCGACGGCGCTGAGGGGATCTACAAGTGGCATTGTGTGTTGTGTGGGCGGGTAGTAGTACTTGTTGATGAGTTCTTTGGTCACGCGCACAGGGGCATT
>JBBPQT010000366.1:0-16917 GCA_038092715.1 Boletus smithii | reverse complement strand
CTTTGCTGCCGGGATCCTCGTTGGGCTCGCTGTCTTCAAGGTACCATGAATCAAGTTCCCCATTTCTAAAGTGACGTTCCTCATCAACAATACAGGAATCAGCCAGTGTGCAACAAGAAGAAGCTTCGCACTTCCTGCCTGTTCCAGGATCCAGCGGAGCGATACCAGGGGCTACAGTGCCGACCTTTCTTCTCGTCGTTGTCACGAGCCTACTCTGGAAGCTTCTCGCTTGATGACTGGGATAGGTTCCTGCACCATAGCGTATCCTGACTCTGTATATAGTTTGGACGATGTATTATCTCTCTTTGTGGTGTATGCTACTACATATTTTCAGAGCATGACCTCAGATGGATGGATACTACAAACAAAATAATCCCAAACGAGCTGAACGACATTCACCTCCTGCGACTGCCATGATCCCTTTCCTCCGAGTCCACCCGTCTCCTATCCGGTGTTACGGACCGATTCCTGTAGTTGTCCCTACGCCGGCTGTCTCTTTCGTACCTAGTATCCTCTCTCCTCCTGTCAGGATTGCGCGAATCATTCCTCCGACGCCTATCCATGTCCCGATCCCGGTCACGCCTGTGGTCATCCCTTGGCCGGGGAGAAGGTGATGCACCGCGACGGCGAGGTGGCGAATCACGTCGACCCAAAGGGCGGTCATCACGGTACCGCGGGGGTGGCGAGGGAGAACGGCGTGGTGGAGGTGGAGTGCGGGAAGCATCTCTGTCACGACTGTCGTCCCTATCGCGCGGAGAGTCTTTGCGACGGTCACGGCCATGGTCCGGGCTTCGCTCCCTGTCCTTGTCACGGCGTGGAGGGGTGGATGTTTTACCGTCGCGTCGTCTGCCGTCGACAGAGGACTCGGAGTCGGACGGATCCGAATCTGACTCTGACTCTGACTCGGAATCTGTGTCCGTGTCCGAGTCGCCATCCGAATCGGAATCCGAGGACGAAGATTCTTGTTCGAGCATCGCTCGACGTTGTTCCATGATCAGACGAGGCGCGTTCTGGATATAACCGTCAACGAAAAGCCGAAGCACGTAGCGGCGTAGCAACTCACCTTGAGATATTCTCTCATGTCCTCAGTCAACGCGCCCAAACCGACACTCGTGAAGTAGTTGATCGAAAACCGCGTATTCTTCGGATTATCTGTCGGGAACATATCACTGCACGCGGCTCTGACTTCCTCATCCTTGAACCGTTCCGAGAGAGTCTTCAAGCCCATGCTCTCCATCATCTCCTGCATCATGATCTTCACAAAGATACGAGAACTGGATGTTGTATCATCCTCGTTCATCTTGATATTTCCAAGAACGACCCAGGAAATAGCATCGGAGGCAATCATGTGCCCAAAGAAACGGGAAATGTTTCGTAGTCGGTTCGTTTCGTATCTATGAATCGTGTGGTAGTAGTTGCCAAACGCTTGCTCGAGACATTCCATCCAGACACGATTGAGTTTACTGAAACGTTCGCCAACAAGCCCGTAAAAGTTGGAGTATGACCGTTCTTGAGAACAACACTCGATAATCATGTTTATGAGTTCAATCTAGAGAATGAAGCGGTACTTGATCAAATCCTGAAATCGACTGCAAAGGTCACCAACATACCTCTTCACCCTCCCTGAGTTGGACCTTGAGCAGTTTATGCACCGCTTCTTCGTAGTTCAAGGCATTCATGATAGTGAGGTATATCGTTCGTCGCAGATTCACCAGGTTGGTCTCGGTACGATCCTCAATGCCCTCTTTGTCTTCAACGGCTACATGGGTTGGTGAGTATAATATACTACTTGGAATGGAGGATAGCTTACCTTCTTCGTCGCCTTCCTCTTCTTCCTCACTCGACTCGGAGCCAGACTCATCTTCCGAATTTTCTCCAAGGATCTCGGCTTTGATCGCCTTGTACTTCTCTTCGTTCTCCATATAGTTGGAGTCGAATTTGAATATATCTGCGCGCACTAGTCAGTTTGCGTGGTGATCGATGAAATTGACACCTTACTTAATCCTTCCTGCACTTGTAAATCATCCTCCAATTGAATCTGGTGGGTAACTTGCTCGTCTTCTTCTACTAGGTCCAAGCCCTCTGGCAGAATGGGATTCTCTTTGTATTTGTCTTTGCGCACTTGCATAAGGACCTCGATCATGTACTGCACGCGGTGACTGATGGATCCTTCATTGAGGACTGCGCGGAAACGTTCAAAGACGGTTGCGTTTGCTTTGGGAGAGTTTTCCGCGAGGAAAGCACCAACTTCGCGAGTGAACCCGACGGCAATTTCGATGGAGTCATCGGTTGGGCGTTCAAGAAGCAGGACAAGTATTTGGAGCGCAATGATCTCATGTGCGATGGCTTGGTTGACGAGGTGTGCGATGAAGGTGGTGGTTGAATTACAGACAGTCTGACAAACATTCTAAGTGCTTGGCCAAGAGGCGACAGAACGACCGACTTACTTTATCATTTCGTTTGAAAGCCCTCCTGAACTGACTTATGAGTCGAGTAAGGAGTAATTCTCCCACTTGGGGGAGTTTTGTGTTAATGATGGCGACGAGTGCAGCGAAGACGGGTGTGAAGGGTAAACTAGATGCCTGTGCTTTCATGACGCTACGGGCAAATAGTCCACGCCCGCGGACAAGATTCTCAGAAAACAACTCCGGTACGACCTGCTTGATGTTGGCGATATTGACACGGTTGACGATACCGGTGATGGATTTGCGGAGTGCATCCCAAGAGAGGCGCTGGTACTCGGTACTGGACTTGTCCGATGAAGCGGCAGCTTGAAGAGCGCGGAGTCGTGCAGGAGGGACGTAGACACCCCCAGAACGAGAGCCAACGAGCTTGGCAAAGTCGGCTTGCTTCTCTGCCAAGTCCTGTGCGCTTTCTTGCTCCTTTGGTTTTGCAGCCTTTTCGAGCTCGACTGCAGCCATGCGGGCTGCAAGTTCTTTCTCGCGCAACGCTCGTCGGACTGGGTCGACGTCGTTGACCTTGGGTAGGCCTAATCGAACTCGGGGTTGTGGCGAACGTGATCTCCTCCGAGTGGGCGGTGGCCCGTCTGAGTGGTCTGGGGAGAACGAACGGGACCTGCAGCACAAGTAAAATAAAGTGTAAGGGGATACCAAGATGCGAACGAACCTTTTTCTAGTGCCCATGTTGGTGGAATCGATTGGGGATGGTGGTAGTGTCTGACTAGAATTCTTACCAACAGTAGTCATGCGAAATGAATTCCATTTTAGGAATGCCTAACCCGCTTGTCATCTCCTCCTCGTCGTTCAGGTCAGCATGGAAAAACTGGACGCACTCGCATCGGTCGTACGGGTAAGCATACTCACAGAGACATTGGAGATATAAAATCCAACAATTCCAAACAGCTCAGCGACCGCGTGGTGCGCATCCTTGGCCAGGTAAGCACGCAACCCCTAACATACAACTACCAGCTGACTCGGACGACAGAATCCAGGAAAGTTCGCATTGCAGGGTGAACCGCATTCTCAACGAATCCTCCTCCTTTAGCTGAGTATAGTTCCCTAGGTACAAACACCTATCTCATCGGCGAGAACTCCCCTTACACACTCATCGACACCGGCGAAGGCAGGCCAAGTTATATCCCCCTCCTCGAATCCGCTCTCGAACATGGCACACACGATCCCAGCGGGGCATCACCACGACAACATATCTCTGATATTATCATCTCCCACTGGCACCCTGACCATGTCGGCGGGCTCTTCTCCGTGCTGACCCTCCTCAGGAGCCTCTGGGACGCACAAAACGCACCACTTCCCTTCCAACCTCCCCGGATACACAAGTTCCCGCATACAGTACTCCAAGACGAGAGGTTCCAGCGTGCGATTCAGTCCCTCAAACCCGGCATGTACATGCCCGGTCCGGGTGCATCACTATTCCATGACCTGCACGACGGTCAATCTTTCCCCATCGCTCCATCGGACACCTCCAACTCAGATGCCACCTTCCAAGTCATTCATTCTCCAGGACATACAGAGGACTCCATCGCTCTCTTGTTTCCTTCCGAACACGCACTTTACACGGCCGACACTGTCCTCGGGCAGGGAACCGCCGTTTTTGAAGATCTTGGGACATATTTATCAACTCTTCGTTCTCTCTTATCGTACCTCGACAAATCCACCGTTCTCTATCCCGGTCATGGTCCCGTAGTTCACAACGGCGAAGGGGTTATCAAGATGTACATTGAACACCGGATGGAAAGGGAAGCTCAGATTATCCAAGTACTGCAACAGACCCCGGAAGATATTGGAGGGACCTGGTCCACTTGGGAAATCGTCTCCAAGATATATGCAGCGTACCCCCGTGATCTATGGGAGCCTGCTACGTGGAGCGTGAATCAACACCTCCATAAGCTATTGACCGAAGGAAAGGTTGAGAGGCTCGGTGGTGAGGGAAAGGACACTAAATGGAGGCTTCAAACCAAGCGTTAATCGAGCCTGGATGTAGCAGAAGATATTATACAAGCGTATATGTAAGATAGCGAGTCCTGCAGTTCATCCTATAATGCGTCAAAGTTGATGTGATGTGATGTTCTCCTTCTCTCCAACTCGTCCTCGCGCTAAGGTGCAATCCATTTTTAGTGACATCGCCATTCAGGATCAAGGACGGTCTTACCTTCTCATTGAGATGCAGTATGAACACGATGATTGCCAATATCGCAGTAGCCACAACAACTGTCAGTGTCACCCAAGGAATCCACTGTCCAGGCCGCAAAAACAATTCGCGTTTCCACGACCCCTCACTCACTCCGGACGGTGGATGAATAACGACACGGGAGTTTGGGATAACGCCCTCCATGTTAATGAAGTGGTCCTCGATATGTTTCGTGGATCCCACAAAGAGGTTCTCGATATAGTTGTTTGTCCGGCCCAGGCCAAAAAACGAATAAGGGGCGAGCAATGAATGGTAAGCGGTTTGAGGGAGCTGGCCAACTGTTTGGAAAAATGTCAATACGTACGAAGACGTTGGTTAGCGTCCTGCCCCTCTTACCTTGAGCAGCTGACCGTTGACCAGAGGTGTCAAGGACAGTATACTTGTACGAGGCTCCGGAATAGCTCACTCCGAATGGCTATCTGGCGTTCAGACAATCTCAATGATGAAGACACGATACTCACAAGATAACTCGAACCGTTCGACATGGTGCACCAACCGTTGTTACACGCACCGTTCAATACTTGTTCCGACCATCAGTGTGCGCACAACACGCCAAAAGGGTTGAACACACCGATCGCTTTCAGGAAGAATGCGTCATAGTAGAAATTGTTCTGGATGAACGTTACTGTGCCGTGACCTTGGGCTCCCGTTCTCTGTATGACAACATCAAGCGTCCCCTGTTCGGCACTGGCGTGTTATATTCATTTGTGGACATAAGATGAAAACAACGCACATCCTCATCCATGTCGATAAATGTTACACCCCGCGCATCGTACATTGCTTCTAAACTCTCTGCACCTTTCTCGAGGAGCCTGAATCCACGCCGTCCGTGTCCGTTCGCATCACACCCCGCAAGACCTTTCGTGCAGGGTTCCGAAATCAATAGCTTAGGCGTGTGTCTATCTGCTGTCACGGCGATTACCGACAAGTCCGGGAAGCCATCCAAATTTGTATCCCCGAGACGAACCGGAAGTGGGAGAGGTGGTGAGAAAGTGGTATCAAGCACAAGAAGAGAACTTGAAGGGGAGTTGACGAGGGAAGAGAAGGGGATCTGAATAAAAGCCTAAAGGACCGATGAGGGCGAGCTACAACATAAACAAGCATTCCTCTCACATCGTTATTCCCGTCCGTGCTGAGGTCAAAATTGAAGTTTGGATCTGCGATGCAAAGCTCCTCGGGTGGTCGGCAGAGTTGATTCCCCTGCTTATCAGTCGTCTTGGACCCAGCGGAGGGGCAAACTGGTATCTGCTTGTTGTAGGCAATGTTAATCAAGCACCCGGAACCGACGCCAGTCGTCGTCGACACCGATGAGCAGGTCGGGAACACCATGTCGATAGTCCCATCTCGATCTGTTAAGGTATACATTGATGTATATTCCATATCTATACCAGTCGACTTACCAATATCAGCAAAAGTAATCGCCTGGACCCCGGAGGGGAGCGGTTGGGACCGCGCAAGAGAAAATCCAGAATCCTTGTTATTCACCCATATCTGAAAAGACCTTCTGCCTGACCCCTCATCACAGACAAGAAAGATATCTTTTGAGACATAAGTATGACTCTGTTTCCGCGGAATGAAACTGACCGGCAAGACAATCCCCATTCAAGTCAATAATTGCATTACTGTGTGGAGAAGCCAACTTGCACTGCGTGCCGCCGAAGGGGGGATCGACGCTAGAAACCAGTCAGCGAGACGATCCATGACAAGATCGTGGACTCACAGTTCAAATAACGTTGATTGACTTTCGGAGGTGTTCCAAGTATTTTTCCATGCTTTCAGTAGACTTGACGAACCCTGTCCAGGGGGGGTCATACCGAGTAGATCAATCTTCATGTCCCCGTTAAGATCGACAGGTATAGGTTGTGGAAGCGCAGAGGAAGGTGATGATATCGCGGTCGACTCTGTCAAAAACCCTCAGGCACAAACCGAGAAAGTCGATGCGCACATCATGTACATACGGAACGTTCCATCGTGATTACCCTTGTAGAGGGCCATATTGAGAGTGGTTGCAGAATTTCCACTCATGACAAGGATGTCAAGTTTCCCGTCAAGTGTGAAATCTCCTGGAATGACGTTGTATACAGGTGCTGTATGTTGCAGTTGAGAGCTCTTCTTGAAAACAAATGCACCTAAGAAAGATAGTGAAAAAAAGAAATGACGACGAAGCAACCGGCTTACCATGGTCCCAGATGTATACGGATAGAACTTGCTGAGTCGAGTCCAGTGCCAGCACGTCCACGCTGCGTTTCGGTTGATTCAAGCGACAAAGCGGACGAGTAGGTGTCTACTCACAATTGGTCTCCGTTGAAATCCCCGAACGCAATTATACGGTCACCGTCTTCCAATCCCATGGAACCTGCCTCCATGAGAGAGTTCTTCGTAAATCGTTTGGGAGAAAAGGGCCATATTGACGAGACAGGGCTAACGAGGAGCAATATGGCTAGAAGAGCGCGAGAGGAGTGTACAGTCGTGGTTGGATACGTTGGTGAGCGGAAGCAGGAAAAGAACCCCCTTAGCATAACGGAAAGGTGGTTGTGATGTGAAGTCCAACGAAACTATGTAGAGAAGGGGGTGGGATAGACTACCAGTTGTTGACGATGTCGAAGATTCATAACCGCACTGGGCCAGCCGCATGCAACAACTCAGCAACATAACGCCAGCTTGCGATTCAAACATGAACAAACTATGGGCTCTGATAATACAAGCGAGCAGATACAATATACCTAAAATCACTTGAGAGGATCAAAGTCTCCCCAATCGTCCCTTGTTACCGCTTTGTTAGTGGCAACAACGAGTGTAGGTTGCATAGGCGTTAGCATGGATGTCATCGAAAGAGGAGAGGCCTGTAACGGAGGTGACGCCATTGGGTGCGAAGGCATTATTGTCGTAGATGGGGTATAGTTCGGTGCAGTATAGCTAGAAGGGGATGCAAAAGTCTTGGATGGGGCTGCCGAGAGATCAGATAGCGATATATTATAGTTGGGCTTCTGAAGTGCAGCAACAGGGAGCGTAGAGTAGGACGAGATGGGCTGCGGTTGCATTGGTGGGCTCGAGATGCGACGTGATTGAGTTGGCTGTGGATGTGTCGAGAAGGCCGATCTATCGAATGACGACGAGGGTAGCGGTTTGACTCCGAGCCGTGAAGGTCGTGAAAAGGTTGTATCAGTCGCAAGCCGCGGCGACGAAGGCAACGACTGGGTCTGAGGGGTTTGAGTGAGTGGGGCTGCGGATGGACTGATGGTTTGTGTTGTCACGGGTGTTGCAACCAATTGTCCAGATGGCTGTGAGATCATCAGAATATGGTTCCGGCCTCAAAGGACTTTGCTAACCTCAGGAGTGTTGTTAAATATGCTTCCCCAGACGTCATCATCCCAACTTTTTGAGCCATCGATGTCCGTATCAGGCTTGATATTGGCATTACTACGGCCTACCAGTGTTTCGAAATCGACACCTGACTCAAAGCTCGGCAGAGCAGCACCATTAATAGCTGTTGACTGGTCTTCTATGCGCTGCGAGTCTCGCAAAAACTGGTTGTGTTCCTTCTCAACCCGTTCTCCGAGTTTGCGGATGACTGCCATAAACCGCTGGAATTGTTGGACGCTCAGCACTATGAATAAACGTGAGCATCATTTAGGATTTCAACATGCGCAGTCAACTTACATGGCCCCATGGACATTGACCAGAGCTGTGGAAGGACAAGAGTTGCTACTGCTTCTCTATCAACCTTGGAACCCATAGCTTCTTGGACGGAAAGCGTAACCATCTATGAAATACGATGCATCCGATCATGTTTGGCGGCGGTGGAGACATACCATTACAGCTGGTTCCTTGGTGCGGATCTTCGACAAGAGAGGACACAGCTTTTGTGTCAGATTCGTCTAACGAAAGTTTCATTCTACGCTCCGTGCTATAAGAAGAGTGGACTAACTTGATCAAGAGTCTTCACCATACTCAGGAAGGTGACCAACGTGGCAACCTTCACCGAGAGTAGTTTGGTCTTGGTGAATACTAACTACGAGACATGAGTGCACTCCATGATGATCGCGTTCAAATCGAGACGTACCGCTACGCGGGGAAATAATACACCAGATACTTCCGCATAATCAATGGTTTCACATAGGTTAGGGACCACTCCCAAGGCCCGTTCTTGAACCTGTGCAACGAGATCAGATATATGCGACGCGAAATGCACTGAAATACCCACCACAGAATGTTCCGACTCCAAAGCATTATACACAAGTGGCAATACCTCTTCACTAGACGTCAGTGCATCGGGGAAGAATATGAAATCTAGCACCCACGTTCCCGGAAAACTCCTTTTTCAGTTTTGCTCTGCAGCATTTCAAGATTATCCAACAATGTGAGCATGTTTTGCGGTGGATCTTTGACGGTAAACAAGGGCTTCAGACTGGGCAGCACAAGCTGTGCAAACTGAGCGGCCGACAGGATATTTGAGATAGCGAAAACATTGGGCAGGATATACGGAAGGAGATGTGTGTCTTTCATCTGCAATTTCACGTTGTGTCAGCAGCGTTGGAAAAACGGCAGCACCGAAGATATCGAACCTCTTCAAGTAGCGACGGTAATATCTTCCGTGTTCTCAAACCTTCTGAGAATCTACCCAAAACACTAGTCAGACCTTTCATAAAGGATACTTTCTCTTCTCGCGTCTTTGCCGTAAAATTTGATCGGTCCAAAAAGTTGAGCGTGGAAATTGGGAGCGAGGAGAAGAAGGGGTGGGATGGAAGAGTGGATGGAGTCGGCCTACTTTGGGACCCTCGCGTAATGAGTGACCGTAAGAGATCTCGGTGGGGTTAACATCAGGCTCGTGTAAACGGGGGAAACTAGGAGGAGAGATACCTTGTAAATCCGTGTCCAAGTTTCCTATATCTGGAATTGGCCGACCCGCATTATCGCGCAGACCGCCGAGACTTCCGTGGTTCTGAAAAGGTGGTTTACCTCTACAGTGAACAGCGTATATCACAGCTCCGAGAGAGTACATGTCGGACGCAGTGATAAGTACTTCATCTAAAGCATATTCGGGAGCTGTTGGGGTGGTTTAACATGACAGTATCAACGAGTAAAAAGATGAAAATACCGATGTAATTGAATGAGCGCTGGATGTAGGACGGTACCTGACCATCAAATCCAGGAAACTCCCACCGTGACGGTGACCCGTCGGCAGTCATCAGAGGGATGGTCAAACCCAACCCAGATATTTTCCAGTCACCCTTCAGCAACCAGTAGTCAGCTTCACGGGAACGCCATTGCCGAGGTACTTCACATACGGCTTCGTTAATAATGATGCATTCTGGCTTCAAGTTCGAATGTACTAATTTTGCTGATGAATGTAAGAATGAGAGTCCCTTGCATAGCTGGAGGATACCCTTTTGGATCTGGGTGAAGGTAAACATACTGAGAGAGATTACAAAAGTGCCATTACTCACTTCAATCTCATCAAGTTCGACAAGAGGGGCGTAATGAGATCCTCGTTGTATTGACATATCCAGCGAAGACAGAATGGGCTCCGTCGCAAAGATGAGCTCATTGCGAGTTTCCTCGAGAGGCTCAACCATCTCTTTATGATATTTGGTCAGTGGAACCAATAGTAAATGCTGGCTGAGTAGGCATACCAAGGATGGATGGATGGCGCAATTTACTCAGTGCAGCACCCTGAAGAAGTAATTAGTTCCGCATCGATACTGGTAAACGCGACTGTGACCTCGGCCTTCATAATCGCCAGGACGCGTTCCTTGGACATAGGGCCGAGGCCCTCCATCTCAGCTCGCTTGTCAAATGTCCAAATGGATACGCGTTTGCTTGTGACCTTGTGTGTTGCCCCTTGAACCTTCCATAGGCCAACTCTGCCTGAGATAGATGTGCTGGTGTGTGGACCGCAAGTCGAAGATCCTGAAGGGGTTGGGGTGGATGACCGACTACCAATTGGTGGGCCGATGTTATAGGACTGTGATATTGCTGTTCGAGAGAAAAAGGATGTCGCTGCGGCAAGCATCACGTCGTCGGGCCTTCTCTCGAACTGGCCGGGATGATATTGCCAAGGTAGATACTTGCTGATGTAAACTAATGTTACCGCTGCGTTTCTGGCCAGCTCGCTTGACCCTCACTTGGTTCTCCGCGCGCGGTATCCAAGTGTGCATGGGTCTGAACTTGTACGCTCACCATACCGACAATGAGGCCAACCCTTCGTGTACTTGACTCTCGTGTGGTGCGTTCAAAGAGCATGGCATTCATTGGGCTCGGTCGCATGGGTTCAGAGATGGCCTACAACCTCTTCTCCAAGACGTTTGCACGGTCCGCCGATTCACGCTTTATAGTGTGCGACGCAGTGCCAGAGAGTGCAGTGGCCTTCCATCAGAACTTTCTGTCTCAGTTTCCTGGTGCGAGCATTGGAATTGTCCAAACACCTGAGGAGTAGGTTACTCTCAGCGAATTGAGTGTGCTCTGCTGATGCTAGACACAATTGGCAGGGCTGTACGTTCTTCCGGGACGGTGATTACGATGTTACCCTCGTCACCTCAGGTGCAAACTGTCTATTGTGATCGAAACGGGATTATACCCGCGCTGAAAGCTTTGAAGAGTACCGAAGCGGAAAGTTCACTATTCATTGACTCTACGACACTGGACGTGGGCGTCGCGCGGCAAGTGGCCGGCGATGTCATTTTGACAGGGGCACAACTGATTGATGCACCAGTATCTGGAGGTTTGTATTGTTTAACTGGTTGCTGTGCCGCCTATTGAATACACAATAGGCGTAACGGGTGCGCAAGCGGGCACTCTTTCATTCCTTGTTGGGGGCGCAGAAGCATCTTTCCTCCAAGCACGGCCGATTCTGGAGCTGATGGGGAGGCGTATTATCTACTGTGGCTCCTCTGGTGCGGGATTGGGCGCAAAAATATGCAATAATCTTGTGCTAGGTGTCCAACAGATCGTTGTCGGAGAAGCCATGCTTCTCGGGCGGAAATTAGGACTGGACCCTGCAGTGCTGGCTGGTGTAATCAATAGTTCGACAGGCAGCTGTTGGGCATCTTCTGTCAACAACCCGGTGCCGTCCTCGCTTCCAGACAAGTCGCCACCTTGCGAGAAGGATTATGAGGGGGGCTTCGCCACGGCCCTTATGTTGAAGGTAAGTTGATGAATCTTGTGCCTGCCGATGTGGTGAGGGATCTGTCACGCTAGGACATGGATCTCGCGAAGAACATCGCGAAGGCTAGCGGGAGCGCGCTTCCTCTCGGCGGTGCTGCGAGGGATTTCTATGAAGCAGTGATCCAACGGCGACCAGAGCTGGCGAAGAAAGACTTCTCGTCGGTGTATGTACACCTGGAGAAGGGGGACTTATGAGGGACGATACGTACAACCCGGAATAATAAAGTCAGGGTGTCTCCCATGGCCCAGCGGAGGTGAACATATGTACATTGATTGTATTACATAATATATGAATCCTGGTTCTCGGATGGCCGTATAAAGGACGGCCGTGACAACCGATCAGTTATACACAAAATACTTCCTTCTTCCATGTCCAGCAACCCCGACAAACCTAGCGCTATCATTATCGGTGCGTCCCCTCCTCAACTCGCCAAACGTCCCCAATGATTCCGATCCATCAAAGGTGGCCTCAACACTTTTTCGCGTGCACTCGCCGCCCTCCTGGTCCCTCCCGACGGTCTGCGTCTGGTCTCGGTATGTCTCGCTCGGCTCCATCCATCCTTTCGCTCAATTCCTATCGTAGCACCTGCGCATCGTCGACAAGTTTTCCGTATCCCCTCCCACAACGTCAGTTCACCGCTCCACCCCCAGCACTAGACTCACTCTCGTCTCCACAGTTATGTTGGGGCACAGTTTCCAAACGTTCTCTCTCAGCCTGACGTCGAATACCGCCAGGCCAACCTCACCGTCCCCGGTAAGTGTTCACCTCTAGGGGACGACAGCCATCTGAACACATACAAGCCGCGGTTGCCTCCGCCTTCATTCCACCCCCGGGACGGGCCCCTTACTCTTACGTATTCGATCTCACCGGAGAGGTTAATCATGACCGTGGAGAAGTCGTATGTCGCATTTCCCCTCGTCTGCCTCCTATTGTTGATCGCATCGCATCTTAGATTGCCATCAAGTTGACATTCACTGTTGCTCGCATCATCGCATTGGAGGCCGCAAAACGCAACGTAAAGGCATACGTGCGCCTGCAACAGCCAGTATATGAGTCCTCTGACAAGGGTCCCCACGACGAGAAAGAGCATGTTAAACCCGTACGACCGCTCGATGTTTGGTGGCATGAAACACTGCGCACGTTGGCGTCCATTCAAGGGTAACCGTCCAAAATTAATCCAACAAAGTAAGCTGACATTTACTAGGTTGAACCTTGTTATTTTGCGGTGTGGCTTTGTGTATGGTCCATACGTGGAGTATGGCCTCTGTGAGAAACACACTACCCTTTTGGTTATATGATTCTGACTAGCGATTCAAAGATCCCCTAGTGATTACTGTCGCATCAGTATATGGGTATATGAAGAAACCAATGAAGACGATGTAGGTTTGACCCAACTGGTCATATTTATATGACTGACAAGCAATCATAGATGGGGGCCAGGCAGGGAACCTGTGCACACTGTACATGTCGAAGATGTGGCAGGCGCATTGTGGGCATGTGCAGTGTGGATGGACCAACAGGGTCGTGAACAGGCTAATGCTCTGGCTGGAGAGAAGATACCCTTTCATAACGAGAGAAGCAAGGCCAAGGAGGTGGATGGAATGATTTCACCGGACGAACAGCCAATTGCCCCCTTGTTTAATTTGGTCGATGACTCGGAGACCACACTGGCAAAAGGGGGCTCGATGATTACCGAGTATTTTGGAACGACTTTTGAGTTTTACTCAAATTTCGAGACGACAATTGCAAAGGTACAGTGCCTGTGTTCGTTTGGTGACGCGAGTAGTCATGTTAATTGTTTGTTAGCTCAAGCTAGACGACTTGGTCGAGGAAATCAACGAGCACCATGTAGGGACATGGACGGAGATGCTCCAGCAGTCGAACCCGCCGATCACACACACTCCATTGACCGCTTACATGGACAAGTTTGCGCTATCAAAACACAAGCTTGCGTACAACAATGGAAAGATAAAGCGCATTATTGGATATCAACTGAAGCGCCCGTTGTTCGATCGCGAGGGTTTGAGGGAAGTTGTAGAAAAGTGGAAGGAGGAGGGGACGTGGCCACGGATAGACGGGCAGTGATGCAGTCGAATTAGATTGCACGAACATCTACGGAGGGCTTGATTTTGGGGCTTGGTATTTGCGTTTTCTTTGCGCTCTTGCTGTTCACTATCGCGATGTTCTGACGCCGTCTGTACGGTTGTTTACCTTGTTACGCTTGCTGACTTTCAATAGTGTTGTTTTAATCAGCTAATTGACACCCTCCCTGATGCGCTGGCAACCGTTGGAAGGGTTTCGCGCATTGCGTGATGATCATCTCAATTCGTTCCGCAGTCCGGCGATATCGTACAAGTATGCAGTACATACACATGAAGCGTTTGATACGCACTGTCACAGGCCCATTAGTACGCGATGGAAGCGAGGACCTCTCAAGACGAACCCGACCACAACTCAGATCCCACCATCATCTCGGAGGAGCAGCAAGCACTTATTCAGCCCAATTCAGACTCTTTACCGACCATGCCAGTGGGTTCCGATGTCCCCAAGCCAGAAGGCCGCAACAACGACCGCTCTGCAAGCGCCGTCGTATGGGTGCGTTCAGCCCTCCGCCGTTTATTATATTCGCCTTTGAATCCGTTTTTTTTTGGACTACAGGCCTCATATTCTGTAAGTATATTTATACACCTCGTGGCGTGTCTGACAATCTCCCTCCGTAGGTCTTTGTTCTAGCGACATGGGCGATCGTTCTCAGCAACAACCCGGCTTCCCTGGGATGGTTCAAGTTCCATCCCTTGCTGCAGAGCTCAGCCATCGGTTGCTTCACGTATGGTAAACACACTTTACACACTCCACCGCATCACTCGCGTTTCACCATCGAAACCTTTTCACAAAGGCATTCTGACCCTCCAGCCCACCTCTCAGCCCCACACCAAGGCTGCAGGTCTCCAAAGGCACCAGATCGCCATGATCGGTATCGGTGCCCCCCTCATCCTCTTGGGTGCGCTGGCCATCCTCGCTCAGAAAAATGCCCACAATGCACCCCATTTTACGACTTGGCATGGTGTAAGCGCCCACATTTTTATATTCGTTTTTCTTCAGTACCGCTCATGGCCTTGTTTTTCGTAGACGTTTGGACTCATCACCGTCGCATGGATCGTCGTCCAGGTCTTGGTCGGAGGCTCGACTGTGTGGTTGGGTGGCGCTGCATGGGGTGGTGGAACGAAGGCCAAGGCTATGTGGAAATACCACCGGTAACGAATGAGACATCCGCATCATCCCACTCAAGCTCATGCCGCCTTGCGGCGCCTTAGGTTGTCGGGGTATATCCTATTCCCGGTTCTTTTGTTTACAGCACATCTCGGAGGGGGTTGGTCTACCTGGGTCACCATGAACAGCCAGTCATTCGTGCAGTTCCTAGCATATTCGATCGCGCCGTTTCTCATTCTCGCTGGGGTTTACTCGCGTATCCGGTAAGTACTTCGAGGACCTAGTGAAGCCTGATGTGTTTCCTAACCGTACACCAACAGCTCATCAAAGATGAAATTCTTCTAGGGTATTTCCGGTTATCCTCGTCATGCAATGTAGTCATTCCCGAGAAAACGTTGTATTGTCTATGTAACTCTACAGAACTTGCAATTCATTTTCATCTGTTCAGCCAGAAACGCGCCTCGAGTCCGCTGAAGTACGTTGGGGGACAGAGAGCACTTCGGACAAGAATCCTGGTAAGAACCGCTCCAGTCTGGCTTGTGTTGCAGTCCACATGGTGCGCTGCCGTTCGTCACGGTCGTCCTCAGCTGCAGGTGGCGGGACAAGGATATCCGCCGCGTTCATCACCAAGACCACGTTCTTGAGTGATTCGGAAACTGCTTCATACTGGATATCCCCCAGTTAGCACTAGGGTGCAATGGTCAGGAACTAGCACGCACCAGTTGTTCGCTCTTCTCCGCGCTGATGAGACGGTCAAGCAAATCCAGGATTTCAATCCACAGAACCCTAATGTCTGCGTTCCGATGACTTTGAGCGACTTCAAAATGCATAAAGACTTTGCACAGCAACGCAGACGCCCGCAATCGCGTCTCCGACACGCCCTGCGGATCTAGCAAATACGCTTGGGGCTTCAAGAGCTCATTTAAGATGGGGAAAATCACACTGTTGAAGATCTCTTCAACCTGACTGTGGTCCGCCTCATCGTAGATGAGTTGAGGACCGAGTAACAGTCGTTGCAGCTGATTAATAGCAGTATTTCGGACGAGTCTGGATGGATTCGTCGACTGTCTCCCCAAAGATGAGATCAACGGTAGGCAGTAATAGCGCCAAACTGGTTGGGATATCAGTAAAAAGCCTACACGGTTGGAAGTCAAACGACGAGTCACCTTGTCCGGGTTGCAACTTTGCAGACTCGGCAAACGGTGCAATAATCCTCTTCAGGTCGAAGATGAGGTCGATGGACTTGCGGCCACGATCGATGGGCGGTGAGCTAAAACGAAGTTTGAGTAAGAGTCAACTGTTCAAGAGAGTTCACCGACTTTGCAGGGGGCTGCTGCGGTGTCCGGCGAGGCTTTGGCGGTGGGAATTGTATCGACGTCCCCGCTGCGGCAGCAAAGTCGTCAAGGGTGGACAAGAGTCCCGCAAAGTTATCTGGGGTGATTTGTTGATCCGGTCCTTCAGGCGCGAAACTCGTAACAAGGGCGAACGTGGATCGAGCTGCCTCGGGGTTCGAAATCGTTGAACGGAGTGCTGCAAAGATGACATTCCACTCGGTCTGCGTGCTAAGTCAATTATCAGTAACAATCAATCCCGGCACTCTTTCCCCAAGGGAAAAGAAAGGACTCACCTAGAGGAGGGTTTATGTTGCAAAATCAAGCTCACGCCTGCTACTACATGTTCTGCGACGGAGTTGGCAACGGACGATGGTAAATTGGCGATCAAATCGAGCGATATATAGAGTTGATCGCGTAAAGCGTCCTTCGTTTTGAACGTGTTGGCATTGAACGTGGTCAAGTGGACATGTACTCACCTTTTGAGCAAGGATCAACGCAAGGCGCAAAAGTGCAACAACAGCTCTCTCAATGAGTAGTACA
>JBBPQT010000365.1:0-16979 GCA_038092715.1 Boletus smithii | reverse complement strand
ACAAAAAGACGTACGAGGACTTGAAGAAGCAGGGGCTTATCTAGTTGTCTGCGTGCTCGTCGATGTTGTTTGCTTGTACTGCATTGCCTGTTCCCATATTCTAAATTCCCAAGGAAATTTTTCCATTCGACTATTTCACAGGCCCAGAGGCATTAACACTTTTACGCATTACTCGCTCAGGGGTAATGGGTACGGGAAGGTCAGCTGCATGTGAATAGAGTTCCTCGTCTGATGACGGGCACGATGACAACGGCGAGTCTCCTGGTGAATCGAAGGGATTTGCGATGGCTGCCTCCAGCAATGGTGGCGAAATCACCAAGCTTCCCTTGTTAATTTCTACAAGCCTCTCAATCTAATCATTCAACACGAATTGTCAAAGTGCACTGACCAAGTTTGCCCCACCAATGCAAATCATCTGAGCTTGGGGCGGGCACTGTTGCATTGTACTTCAGGGACAAAGTGCAGATTCGAACTATGAAGCCTTACAATCGTCCGTGTCGGATGGCAAGGCAAGTGCCGCAATTTTCTCTTCGAGCATCTCACCAGGAGCAGCAGTCAAGGTAGTCTCAAGTAGCAAACGAGAAAGTGCGGCGCGTTTTACTGTATCAATGATCCGCACTTCAGTTCGGAATAGGGCGAAAACTAAAAAAAGGGCAACAATTTAAGATTCTGTAGCGAGGAGAAACTCCAAGTAAATTACCTGGGCGGTGATCAGAACCTCGGAGCTCAGCTCGCGAATAAACGGACAGGTCTAGGTTGCCTTGAAATAAGACTCTGTCTGAAACGCGGGTGATGAGAGATAAAGATGAGGGTGACCTAGGCTACATACCAGTCCAAGCGGGTATCCGCATTTTCTCGCTTGAGTCATAGTTGTTTGTCCCGACGTCGTACTTGTACGTGGGAGGGAACAGCAGTGGCCCTTCATCGTACCCAGCAAAAGCCTCGCCTGTCTCAATCGCTAATCTCAACTGTATATACGTTTTTTCTCGGAATCTCTCTGAGAGCGGGGGGAAGCCTACCTGGTCTGATCCAACAAGTGGATCATAATCTTTCTCCGCCGCGAGAGATCTGACGCTTTCATTGGAAAGGCCAATACGATAGTTGGTGTCGGCTAGCCAGATAATGTTGCTACGGAGCCTTCGTGAGGAAATAACCCATCTTTCGTGTGGGAACGTACTCGTGGCTTGCAATTGTTTTCCCTTTAAGAAAGTGTAGATCTTTTGTAATGGTCCTGAAATCAGCGTGGCGTTCTTCAACATTGGAGTGTCCAGCGGCCAGATGGGCGGTGACAAAGCAAAAACTAGTGTCGTGGTAGTCCAGTCGAACGCCAACCCCCCCTTTGTTTCCTGATATTCCCCGCAAACCCGTCTGATCCAACGATCAACGATCAGCTCTGATGCAGATGATTTGACCCACCTTCCGGGTAGTACCTTCGACATTTCGAATGACAGAGGTCAGCTCTGATTTAACTACAACAAAAAGAGCGGTGCCGACTAACTGTGAACAGACCATTACCTCGGAGTGAATGAACGGGATTTAGAAGTGAATACCTGCTCGCTACGCAGTAGTACGTATTCTCCTGAGGTCTTTGGCCGGCCATTGATTGTTTCCATAATCATATGTTCCCATACCCGCCTATATGCGTTCGGTCAGCAGCGAGTCGAGTCACCCAAGGAGTGTCAGGTACCTTTTTTCTGGGTCAGTCTGGATAATCTGTTGAGCGGTGAGAAGCACTATCTCTTGGAAACCCAAAACAAAGATATCTGGCCTATGGAACTGGAAATAAGCGAAGCCTTTTCCTTGATATGAAAGCTTACTCGAGAAAGTCTACGCCGGCGAAAAGTCAGACCCTTACGGAACCGTTCGTTAATTTAACTCACTATCTCGGGGGAATAACCAGGGAATCAAGCTTTCAGATGGAGGCTGTACATTGTACGTTCACGTCAACGGAAGTGAGAGCAGAATTCTTTGGTTTACCCTTCCATTTACATTCCAGGTTCCAACGAATATGGTACATGGGTGAGTGGAGGAATATTCCGATACTCTGTAGGCTCGGGTATCAGTACCAGCAACGACCACAACTTTTGAGTAGCCGACCGTTCGTTTAGTGTCTTCCGGACCATATCATGAACAGGATCAAATATGTTTACTTGTGTCTGGTTGTTGAGGTTGCCCTGTACACTTTTAGAAATTTGGTCAGGAAATAGGAGTCAAAGAACCTACGAGGAACATGTCAATCGCGATTTGCTTGTTCTTGTCTTGAAAATTATTGATGTACGCTCTTGATACGCTTTTCGTTGCATCGGAGAGAACGCCTTTGGAAGAAATCATTCCGTGTCTCTTGAAACCTATAAGCCAAGGAGACCTACCCGCTAGTGTCCGTTTTCCAGTCCGCGTAAAGCTTGTATTCAGAGCGCCAGTACCAGCATATATACGCGATAGTGCATCACCATTTTCTGCCCAGAGTTCCCTGTGGTATGCCCAGAGAGCATTGGCTTGTAACCATTCGCGGTGGACAAGACCAAGGAACTGCTCAATCACTTTGCGTGAAAGGATATCTTGAATGAAATTGGTCCGGTCCAAGCTATATCAGAAGAAATCAGAAACGAATAAATAGTACTTGAATCTACGTTACCAATCCAAACAATTTATCCTGAATATTCCTTGTTGTTCCGTGATTCTTTCACCCGTTGAGGCATCAGTTAACGTGAATCCGAAGCGATCCATGTGGTCAGTAATATCTTCCAAATGTCTTTGAATCATAAGAATGTGAACAAGCGACGAGGTAATCGGCTTACCCAAGCTCCCTTAAAATACTATCATGACCACCAATTCTGACAGCGTTGTGGAAGTCGTAGTGTGTGATGCTGAGCTGATCACCCCAAATTCCTCTGGCTTGGTATAAATGCTTTGCATAAGCTGCTGTTAGGGTGGCTTCGTTCTCCTTTGTACCGAGTAGATTAATTGCATGTGTCGCCCCGTATTTTTCTATGAGATGTGCGAAGTGACGCTCGAATGCAGGTTGTGATGCTTGTGGACGAGTTATCTGAATGCGTTGACCAAACGTCTGTATCCCCTGCTGTTCCCAAAATACTGTACTCAAGAGTGAGATAAAAATGAAAGCAAGTGGGAAAATAGCATACAAGGAACACTCCCTCGAACTTGCGTGTAACTCACGCAGTGCTGGTCCGTACTCAAAATCGTTTCGGTCTGTGACCCTTGCTCAACGACAAGCCAAATGAATATATTGTTTGTACACTTGCCTCTACAAAGTTTGCGGTATTTCCGTCGTCATCAACGCCTCGGGTATTGAAGCGGGTGCCTGCTCTCTTCCACCCGAGGCGTGATATCAATGACAATGTGGCAATCACAGGAGCGCCGTTGACAGGCGGTGCTGGAAGGGCCATAGTAGACACCCCTACGTAGCCCTGTATGGCAAGAATCTAAAAAACGGGGATTCATATGTCATCAAAAAACGTCAAGTGGTATGCGTACAATGAATTGGCATCGATCAAGATCTTGGCGTTCGTGGGGATCGAGTTTCTCCCGAAAATCAAGTAAACTTCGGATGATGTATTCGTTCCAAACGAAACGTTCATCAAAAACCCCGATATCATATTGGATGTGACTATCTCGAGACAACCGTACAGCGAGCCGTGTTGATAGGTTCCACGGTGGATCTAGGGAATAGTAGAAAGAACCAGAAGACAGGATCTTTGTGAGTGGCATGCATGGATGTTCGAAGACTGCATTTGAGTTGAGGGTCTGTAAATATGCTTCTCTGCTTGACATTGTGTCCATGTTCTCCGGATTGACGAGCGAGTCTTGAGAAGAGGAGAAATCGTCCCACGAGGACGATGTCAGACAATAGAACCGGACTTCATGGATCCTTGAAACCTTCTCCGGAAGTGATTGAGATGGGCGAGTGTTCCCTACTTCGGTAGCAGTAGTGATCACTGCAAGGAATATATCTAGACCCATGGTGAGTATGCGCTAGCGATACGACGATACGTGCCAATGTACGTGCCATTTTCCACTGAAATGAGTCCCAAACATCCTTTCACAGCACGGTGTGTTAACTTGATAGTACTGGTAAGATTCACTTCATCGCCCGACAGAAATTCGACCACGACTTGACTCGCATTGGCTGCCGCCGCGCGAAATGTAAGTGCCCTGTATGGGTGTCCTAGTTTCTGGTCATGAGAGTCTGTCAAGAGACAGAGGGTTCGCGGGTTGTGTCCAAGATAGAGATGCATCTGTACGAAGAGTAGGTCGGGTTCGGGCTAGATCTACTCGTGATCAAAGTTCACGCGTTCACGCCAGATAATCCGACGGGTAGGGCGCTCCGTGAGTCCGGTCACACACGAGTATCAAGACGAACAACACTCGGCTAGCGCCTACGTACAACACCGCCGTTTTCTGAGAGTGAACATTCGCTGGCGCTGATCTCGATTTCCGCAGGAAGCAACGTTATAATGCAAACTCGTGACTAACGCAACAACTGCAACAACTTCTCATCCGCGGATCCAGTGCTGCTCATTAATCATTCATCAACAGAACGGTTACGTCCGGAGCTCGGAATTCGCCTGGATGAAAGCATGGCATTACCGTTTACCACCCCTCTAAGATCCTCGGACAATCGTCGAGGAACCCGGCTTTGCTGAAACGATGTGGGATCAACTTCAGACTGAGAGGTGTGGCTTAAATTTTTCGGGCTACGTGGTGGAGGTGAAAGGAAGGGCGAGTGCAGCGATGATGTCGACGGCGATGGCAATGGATAAGCGAGAGTTGAAGCTGAAACTGAAGATGGAGGAGTGATCAAGCCATTTGACTTGTCCGAGGGCAAAATTCGGGGCTTGGAAATGACAGAAAATATAGATTTAAATAGTGAAGATTTGGATCGCTGAGCGCCAGCAGGCAAGGTTGAGGCGGAAGATGGATCCACAATACCTGATGATGCCCATAAGTTAGAGAACAAGGGATGGAAAGGAAAAAAAGTACCCGACGATGTGGGAAGAGCATTGTCATTAGCGCTCAAGCTCAAGAATAAGAACAATGGGACAAGCCAGACACAGATACCGAAGAAGGTTGCGATGTCTGTGAAACCAGGTGCATTAGAGACCGGACCACGATGCCTGTTGTAGGTCTGTCTCGCATCGCGAGCAAGGTGAGAGAAATGGATGAACCACAGAAAGTGATTCATGATAGCCATCGCGCACGAAGCAATGAATGAAGCGGAAGACAGCGAGATGAGAGGCCAATGGCCCGAGAAATTCTGCAAATACACTATGTGGCAGATGATTGAGAACATCGTTTGGAGGAGGGGGAGAGAATCGGTGACATAAAGCAACACATGCAAGGCAATGATAGTCTAGAAAATCAGGTGTGAACTGAGTCCACCAAAGAGAGGAAGTTGTACAGACACAGGTGCCTCTCTGCCCAATCAACTTGGCAGGACGAGAGTGTTCTTCGATTAATTCCGAGATGTAGAGCAATCCGCTAGCTTAAATTTAATCAGACAGTAGGAAACCACTGAGAGGACTTTGTACCAACCGAGGGAAAGAGTCACGAACACGAAAGCAGCCACAGCAGCGACATAGCTGGATGGGAAAAGACGTGAAAGACAATTTTTTGAAACTAAAGAAACACGCACCTAAGATAGTGAAGCAAAGTCATTGGGAAAGAACAAACACTGCATGCGCAAGCAAGTGGAAGGAACGAGGTTTACCGTTGCACTTCTAAAAGAGGTAAGTCCATGTGGGGGGAAGTGGCCAAATAAATATCATCATTCGGTACATAGTCGTTATACTCTACTTAGAGTCATGTTCGACAGGCGCGAAGCATCGCCCCACATGTGATGGATGAACCAATCCGCAGAGCGTGCATTAAAACCCTCTTTAAAGGAGATTCGATCTGGGTCCTCGCCATTTGGTGGATCAGCGTGAATGATACCATCGTCTTGCTGTCCACCTGGGTTAAGATAGACCGTATATGTAAGATGAAAAAAAAAGACTGGATCGGCGGCGGAATGATATGTATCCCTCCTTAGGGCAGGTCCCTGGTTTGTGTGACAAATCGATAACACGTCAGCTTAAACCTTGTTAGTATAAAAAGATGATCTGTCATGATATGGCGACCGCCGACGAGTCCACCACATATTAATGGATCTATGCCCCTTCCTTAGGGCAGGTCCGACCCTGACTTGGACTCGTCCAGCGTGAAACTATTTTCAGCCATATAGTCCGTTCACGACCCGCACACATTGGATCGTGCCTGTTTTTCAGCCAGCTGTTTGCCTGATGCAGTCCCCGACGATTTCTGCAATACCCGACTTCTACTACGCTCTGTTCGCCTTTTATGAGCCTGCCTTGACCATTATCGGGTTCATTGGGACCCTGTGTAATCCCGAAGCGGTAATCTTGTTCCCCTCTCTACTTTTCATCGATCCTGATTATCCCCCAGGCTCATAACGCTCAAGCGCCGTGGCCGGCAAGCAGTCCACCTCCTGCGGTTCTTCCCAGGGCCTCCATCGTAACGGTCATCCAACTCGCGCACGTTTGTGCCCTCATGGGACTCCTGAATATCTTTCTCCTCACGGCTGCTAGGAAGCACTTGGCTTCGCAGCCTGCACTCCAGGAAAAGATTCTCCGTGCATTATTTATCCCTCTTCTCATTGGGGACGTTATGCATCTCTACGTCACCTTGTGGGCGTTGGGTGATGACCGGTGGGACATTGCCCAGTGGACTCCAATGCTATGGACGACGGTAGTTGTGGGGATCAGTCTGTTGATACCCAGGGTAATGTGGCATCTCGGTATATGGAGGTACGCAGATGCCAGGGATCGCGCTCCTGCATACCAAGGCAACTCCCAGCCAGACTTACAGTCGGAGAAAAAGTGAAGATTTATTTCTCATTTATGTATGCACATAATAAGTTACTACAGAAGACCGCTCATTTGGTGTAACACATAATACTGCATGATACTTGTACAGGGTATTCGTCTTCCCCCCTTCGAATCAAGAATGTTCCATCCCTACCCACCATGTAGTCAATATGGACTATTCACGATCCCAGACTTGCTCTGCAAACTACTCATGGGAGCGAGTGATGTTCTGGTTGGCCTTTTCAGATTTTTCTTGTTGATCGCCAACACGTTGTTCTCCAAAGCAACAATCTGGACCGTCTGTTGAGAACGACAACCTGCGTCAGAGAGACAGGTTCACTTACGATTTCCTTGTCGTCTCCAAACTTGAAGTTATCTTGAACCACATTATCCTCATACTTCTTGATCTCATACTTGTCGAGTTGCCCCTTCTTGACCTTCTTAAAGTCCCAAGCTATCACATATTTGCCGGTCGACGTGACTATGGCATTCTCTTCTTGGCCTTCCCCTTGGTTAAACCTACCAAAAAACGGTGTGTACATCGCATGACTTGGGTTCAAAATTGTACCTACCGAGCAGGGGAGAAACCGATTTCGTGATTCATGTATGCAACGTGTTCCGCACGCAATGTAAGTCGTCGTGGCATCGGCTTCGCATCTGCGGGGAAGCTGCGATCGAAACCAAGGGAGCCAGCATATCTGCCTTCTCCAATAAGGGTGTCGATAAGGAGCAAATAACTCTTCGTTGTTGCGACTATCCACCGTCCGCTGGCAGTGACATCAATACCAATGATAGGATCTCCAAGAGGTGGTAATGCTGTTTTCGCATTCTTGCCGATGTAATCGAAGAGTCTGATATCACCCTTCTCACTCGCTACAGCGAGTCTACCGCTGGCCGTAGTCGCAACGCCGGAAAACTTGTTCTTGCTGACGTACTGTTTATATTGGCTATCGACCATTTTGTTTCCAGAGATACGCGGGTCGATACGGAAGAGTGCGTTGTGCGACGCGCCAACTAGAGTCTGCTCCCTGGTGGTTTGAGCAAATTTGTTATCGGGTGCCATGTGGTCGACCGTAACATCGTCGTGGACTTTCCACTCCTCCACGACTTTTCCACGTTCAATGTCCATGTTATACAACGAGTGAGGGTCGGAAGGGTTCATTAAGACCATTTTGGTGTCTTGATCATGTAGCATAACCTTCCACACTGATCAGCATATTTCTACCCGATACGCAGCAATGAAACTACCTCCCGGGGTTTAAACTCCTTCCCTTTGGTACTTGAAATCTTGCTGATGGTTGCAAAGTACTTTACTTGATTATCGCCGGTGTGAGAGAAGACACCGATATTGTTCCCCCGTACAACGTATGAGCGGTCGCCTTTATATCCAACCGTCAACATCGAGTTGCGCTCTCCTGAGAACCTTGGAATGGAAGATCCATCTTCCTCGTCTTCTTCTTCTTCTTCGCTTTGCTCTGTGATCTTTAGGAACACGAAGCTACTTTCAAAGAGTAAAGGAACCACCTTCATCAGGATCGAGTTCCGACAAAACCTCCTCTTCATCTTCCTCTTCGTCTTCTGCGTCATGCATCTCCACATCTTCAGAGTTAGAACTCATGACATATGCTTGTTCGTCCGGCTAATGGAGGGTTAGGATATGCTGTCAGCTAATGCCAAGGTTAGCTCACCTTGATCTTAGTCCAAGGTACCCGATGTAGTGTTTCCCATGCTGCTCTAGTAAAGGCTGCCTTGAACCTCTCATAACCCTCTGGAGAGGTGAACTGAAACGCCCAGCTTCCGTAAGTGCCTCCGAGATTATAATTCCAAGTGAGGGAATGCGTCTGTTGAGACCATCGAGGATTCATGTCGGAGGCAATCTTGTGCATTATTAGGTCGCCCTCATCGCACGTTGCAACAACCCAGTAATTATAGTCACCGGAAGTTCGCTCAACGATTTTTGCATCAAGAACTTCGTCATATGCAGACACGAATCCGTCAGCGTCCAAGTCCCAAGCAAAAAAATAGGCTTGAGCCTCGGCGATTTCTGGTAAATCTGCGCCACGTTGGACAGGTTTGGATTTACCAGCGGCCTTCTTCGGCGTAGAAATAACAGATTGTTTAGCAACCAAAACATCTTCTATGGTTGCTGGAGGATTGTCCGTCTCCTTCCGAGTTATGGTAGTTTTATCTTTGGTGAATTTTGCTCTGCTACTCTTCAGTGCGGGAGGCCTGGACAGAAATACTTGTGAATGGGTCGCATTGCAGCAACATGGTAGGGTACTTACTTCCAGATAAACTGTTCGAGTTCCGAGTCTTGAACGTTATCAGCACTTGTTCTGTATTTGCGCTCATACATGGCGCGGTACATGCAAGTTTCGAAGAATGCGCGTGTGGGCTCATTCGTTTCCTCTGTCATGAGAAACTCGTAAAGTTCGTCAACATCGCCATCTAGATCACGCCACACGAAGGAGGCTTCTTGTGGAGTTTCTCCTGGACCAGGTCTGAACTCGAGCTCTTCGCTGATGAGGAAGACCTTCTCTTCGTCGGCTGAAACATGGTAAGTGGGGCTTGACGAGGGTAGAATATGACGCACTTTCGTCTTCGTCCTCTAGTAATTCCTGATCACCTTCCTCATATACGCGGGTGATAACAAGTTGGAAATTGTGCTCAAGGGAGGGGACCCGTCTTATGGTAGCAATCGCCTCGTTGTAACTGCGAAGCGAATATGTAACTGATGCGAGAGAGATTGGAGACGAGAAAGCATACATGCACTCCCTGGAAGACCGCACGTTTCCTGGCCTGACAAGAAACAACTGGCCCGACTCAATTTTAACCACCTCAGCGGCGTTAGGATCTTCTAAAGGTGACACACTGTGAGTTAGGTGGAGGATGATCAATGTGAGCTCATGTGCGTACGCCAGACTTTGCCTAATACTTTTTGTTGGTGTCAGTATGGATGTCTTGTCTGACAGCTTATCGCAACTTACAGCTCCTGAAGATGTTCATTGTGGCAAGTTAGAAGGAGCGATTGTCGCCTCCGATACAAGGATGGCGCGTTGTCACAGACGCGTGACGTGATTGCATCTCCACCGTCATGTCGAGTGGTGCGTCTCCTTCACATCCCGTGTTCTCGTCCTAACCATTGGATTGTGTACAGAAAACATCCCACCGATCTCCACGCCTCTCCCGAGGAATCGCTCCACCAACTTGATACAAGTAAGCCTAACGCCTATTCTGCTTCTTCGATGCCGATAATCTCTCTCAACTTTCAAGGACGTCGCTACTTCTCCCTCTTCGACAACGATATCTGAGTCCGGTGCCAGCACCAGTTTCCATCAGACGGACGACCTCGCTGTCCGCGCCCACACATCTGCTAGATTTCTCACCACCCGCAAGATAACCATACGGTCAGACCCTGCGCTTCTCACATGCTTTGATGCAACAGATAAACAACTCTACGATATTTGGGCTCCGAGAACTTGATTAACATCCTAAACAACTCGTCATCGTCGGAATCAATCTGTCTTTCTCTCGATGATTGCTGTGAGACCCGGCCAATACAATCATAGACATGTTAGTACAATACAACGCATGCTCATCATTGCGAAGGTATTACTTTCTACTGAGTAAACGCAGTTTTCCATGGATTATTGTTTCTGAAAAATCTCGTCTTAAATAAACTTACTGTGGTTTTTGGTGTTTTTTTTTACGTAAATCAAGTTTCCGTGTGGCTCTGTTCCAACGATCATGGTCCTCAGACTCAAACGACCTAGTCATTCACCATCACCCTTCTCCTGGGATTTACTGACTACCCCGCGCTATAGCACACCACCACCAACAGAAGCGCAGGTGGCAGAGTTACCCTCACCGCCAACATCATGGCTTTCTGCACGCGACATGAAGATCTTTGGCGTTGAGCCACTGAGATCAGATCTTGGCGTTGTACGTTGTAGTGACTGCGACAAGCCAGTGCTACGGAGCGCCGTTTCTGACCATGCCAGTGAGTCCCCACCCACTGTCCACAACGCTTCTTGTCTTTATGCCATGACCTACCCCAGCAAATTGTAGTGACATACGATCGGGCAAGAAGTGGGTCAAGAGTAAGTCAGCAGACGGTGAAGGTATCAACCAATCTTCTTTTTCACGCGCTCTCGCGGACTAACCCGATACCCTGGGATGTCTTTTTCTGACAGTGGAGTTGAAGAAAGGCAAGAAGCGCGGAGCGGATGGTGAAGATGGGGATGACCCCTCCGAACCCAGCAAGAAGAAGACAAAGATCACAAAGGGACGGACTAAAGGCCCAGTGGACTATGACAAGCAGTGCGGTGTCATCAATGATAAGGGCCTCCCATGCTCGCGTTCGCTCACTTGCAAGGCGCACTCGATGGGGGCGAAGAGGGCGGTACAAGGACGTTCAAAACCATATGATGAATTATTTCTTGAATGGAATCGAACCTATAACCCCAAATGGGTTGAGCCTGTGAAGAAGGAGACCAAGGCGGAGAAGAAGGAAAAGAGGGAGAAGGAAAAGGCAGAGAAGAAAAGACTCGCGATGGAAGCTGCAATTGCATCGGGTATGGATCCTAACAAGGCAGCAACAAAAAAAGTACCGAAGAAGACCCAGGTGCCTACCACGACGAGTCGGTTGGAGGGTGACGAAGCAGCAGAGAACCTGGACGATCTTGATTCGGAGGCGGAGGTTGACTCATTGGTGAAAGCGATTCAAGAGGCCCAGTTGAAAGGAATCGTTGGCGTCCCTCTTGCGGTACCAAACTCCGAGAGTTCATGGTTTGTGGTGAGGCGAGAACGCTTGAGGAACTGTCGAGACTTGTTGGCAAGTGCTCTAGCTCCTGGTACTGCACGTAATGGGATCACTGCTGGGGTAAGCGCAAGCATTGCGATAAGTTGACCTACAGAGGTGTTGTAGTACTAGTACTATAGTCGAGTCCTGTAATTATGTACCATCGTATTTACAAACGAATACTTTGTCACCCCTTCCTCGAACAAGTTTGACCTCCACGACTCCGCAGTGGGCCGACGATACTCGAATGGTCCACCTACGCATCAATGAGCGCGAGTCGAATCCAAATCCTTATGTGAATTTTATCACCGTCCTGCCAATGCGTGACCCCGTAGTCGAGGAGGCCGCTCGCCAGCTTCTTCGTGCGCTCGCTGCTCAGGTGAAACCAATCATGAAAGGACATGGATTTGTTGTGAATAGCCTCGAAGAGGTGCGATTTACCGGCTTCGAAATGATGAGCTCATGGTCAGGTGGTCTCTGACCCGGACTCTAGTACGAGTACAACAGCGTCTTTGCAGGCCGAAACTGGAACCATGGTGAGACTATAGGTAATTCCACTTCCCCGTCCTGGGGTGTAACTCCTGTAACTGACGAATTAAATGTGTGACCCTTCAAGAACTTGTCCTCCGATCATCTACGGGATCATTGCTCTCCACTCACTGGTTGATGAGCACACTTTGCCATGAGGTATTTCAAAACGAACATGGCTTCTGTAGTTGCATACCTTTACTGATCTTCTGCTCCTAGTTGGCCCACATTAAGGTAGACAAACTCATACTGTAATTACAGAAGAATCACAACAAAACATCCTCATAGCACGCAAATCATGGATCGGCATTCCAAGCTCTCTGGCGTCAGCTCCAGCAGGAAGTACTTGCGCTTCAAAACAGGGGGTACTACGGGGACGGTACGATACCCTGTTCCTTCTTCCCTCACTAAGCCTTGACCCTCCCCTTTCTCCATCGCGTCTTAGGCTACTGGTCGTCTGGCACCAGGTTAGTCGACTCCGCTAAAACTACGGGGCAGGGTATCGAGATGGGCGAGCTCCCTGAATATATGGTGTGTTTCGTTTTTTCAATACATTGGGCTTGCTTAGACTGAATAAATCAGTGTGGTGGTGCTCATTCGAGAGCGCGGCCTGTCTCGCGTCGGCCCCGCAAACGAGGCTTGCAGGCATCCAAGAAGCGGAAAGCGGGATCACGAGTAAACTCAAGTGCTTTCAACTCCATCGGGCAAGCTTTAAATGAAGACTTTGAAGGGGAGAGTAAATCGCATGGCGTTGGATTCAGGAAGAAAGCTGGAAGGTTGGTATGGATTCTTTGCGATGTCTGTTCGACAGTCATGGTACTATGCAGTAAACGGGCAAGGGAAGAGCGTGCACTAGCCGCTGAACAACGAATACAAGCTCTCCACGGCAAATCTTCCTCTTCAAAGCATCCTATACCACCAGTCGCTGGAGATGACTCGGGTTCAGAAGATGAGGAACGAGACTCTGAGACAGATTACGACCGTCGTCGTACACTGCTGGAGGTCATCGAAGAGAAAGATTTAGCCGCGCTCAGGGCTACGGCGCTTGATCCTGCACACAATTTCCTATTACCGAGTGGCGGCTCTTCCAGAGAGCATGGTGATGCCTGTCCTCGCGACTCCACTGCTACCGGTTCAAGTATATCTGGTTCTACTTCTGATGAGTTTAGTAACAAGACCTCCCCGAGTGACCCAACCTCTATACGACCGAAGAAGAAACGAAAAACATCGCAGTCAAAACTCATCTTCACTTCGCATGTCACTCCCACCGTCACAGAAGCAATGAAAGCCAGACAAGATGATCCGTGGGATTGTATAGTCTGTACACTGTGAGCACAATTTTCTTTTTTTGAGACGGAAGACCGACTGCCCCGATCACCAGTACCAACGAGCCGAACCACCTAGCATGCTCTGCGTGTGGCACTCCACGAGGAAAGTTGAAATGGGTCGGTGACAGTCGGTCCCCATTGTAAGGTCTCGTAATTTTGTAGTAGGCTCGTGTGTAACCGAGAGGTCACGTGGGAGGGCAATACCACCAGACTTGACCTGCACTTGCTCATCGTTTTTGGTGTGCTTTTCGTGTCATTGAACCTGAACGCTACGACCCTACCATTAACTTAACGACCAATCTCATAATTAACAGTGATCAGCATTATCGTATCGTTGCAGAACCTCCGTCTTACTCGCGGCAGTCTCACATCACTGGCAAGCTTAAGCTAGCTCTCTTGCCTGTCGATGGCTCAGTCGGGCGAGGAATATCTCGCAGTTCTCAAGGCTTCCTATGACTATGAGCCGCAATCTGAAGATGAAATTGCAGTCAAGGAGAACCAGATTGTCTTTCTCCTCGAGAAGACCGACGACGAGTTAGGTCCAATCTTGCTCACCTTTCTCGCTACAATTGACTTCCACATCAATCTAGCTGGTGGAAGGTGAAGATTAAAGGTGACTCGCAAGACGAAGACAGCCCCTCGGGGCTAGTTCCCGCGGCATACGTGGAGCAGGCGAGTGTTTCCATGTCTTTCACAGCATAGTATTTATGTGGAATGGTTATCCAGGCGGAGCATACTTCTTTCGGGAAGGCACTATATGATTACGATGCAGCGGCCCCAGGAGAGCTCTCTATCAGAGAAGATGAGGTCCTCATGATCTTCGATCGCGAGGATGAATGGATCCTTGTTCAAAGTCAGAAAGAAGGTGGTAAAGCTGGCTTTGTCCCCGGGAACTATGTTGACGAGGTATACTTTCACCTTGTATCCGGAAACGTTCATTCATTGCTATCAAAGTCTAGCGAAGAGGAAGTACCCGAACCAGAGCCAGAGCCAGTACCGGCCCCTCGTCCCCAGCTTGTTCCTCCATCGGTTAGTTCGTTTTTTTTTGTAAACGACGATCATTCCTCAGCTGGTGTTGCAGCCGAACCCCCCAGCGCGCCCTGTCAGTGTATACGTGGACCCAGCAGATCGTGTCGCTCAGACTCCTGTCAAAGTACAAGCCGACAACATCAGCACATGGGCTGTCTCTGAAGTAGACAAGAAGGGCAAGAAGAAGAAGGGTACGCTTGGTATTGGGAACGGGTCAATCTTTTTCGCGAGTGAATCGGACAAGGTTTGTTCCGGTTCCTTGCAGTACAATGGCTATCTATTTACATCTTGCCTAGACACCTATGCAAAAGTGGGACACTGCCGATGTCGAGGATTTCACAATTGAAAGGCACAAGCACATTCTCATCGATATGCGAGGTCGTAACCCAACGAAGTTGCACTTCAACGTCAGCAAGGAGGAGATAGCAGAAACGATCTTGACCAAGCTGGATGATTCGAGAAAGCTGGCTATCTCCAATGCCAAGGCTGCGTCGGAGGCTGCCAGTGCGGAATTGCACGCTCATCGATCAGCACTTACCCCACCACCACGTCCTGTCGAAAGCAGTAGTCCATCGAAGAAGAACGGGGTATCCGTGAGGTTCACGGAAAAGTCTCCCGAGATAATACCACCCAGGGAGCCCTCAGAAGAGGGTGAAGCAGAGGAAGTGGATGTTGGCTTGACTGACGACGAGCAGGGAGGCGAACTTGCAACTGCGTTATACGACTTCGAGGGTACTGGTCCTGACGAGCTTTCAGTCCGAGAGGGGGAACAATTGTATATCATCGAGAAGGAGGGAGAAGAATGGTGGAAGTGCAGGAATGCGCATGGTAATGAAGGGGTCGTGCCCGCATCCTATCTCGAGGTAGGCATTGTCATGCCGTTACATGATGATTTCGTCCGACGGTTTCGCAGTCCTTAGGTTCCTCGATTCCCACCAAGCTTGAAGATGCTGATGATCAGGCACAAAAGGAGCGAGAACGTGAGGAGGCCGAGAAGAGGGAACGTGAAGCTCGAGAGCTTGCTGACAGGGAGCGGAAGAAGGCTGAACAGGAGCGCGCTAAGGCTGCAGCAGAGGCACAAAAGAAGCGTCAAGAAAAAGAACAGGCTGCCGCTGCCGCGGAGGCCTTGAAGAAGCAACGGCAGGAAGCAACTAAGCGTGCACAGCAAAAGGCTGAGAGTGAGCAGGGTACATCCGCGTACGATAGTTCGTTCTCGTCTCAGGTCACCTCTGACTGTGGTCTCTAGTCGCTCGCGGTCTTCGGTGAGCAATCCATCACGGGACTCTTCATCTACACGCACGTCCAGTGAACATAAGAGTACGTTTTCGTCTTGAAGTGCTGCACCTACCAAACTCACCTGACCAGACGCACCTCCTCCGGAGTCCACAAGGATCTGGCATGACCGGAGTGGACAGTTTCGCGTTGAAGCCGCACTTCTTGGATACAGTAACGGAAAGCTCAGATTACACAAAGTCAATGGTGTCGTCATTGAGGTTCCGTCTGAAAAGATGTCCCTTGAAGACATGCGATATGTCGACCGTTTGACGAAGAAGAAATCATCCAGTTCTTCGGGTCCAGCTGTTCCTTCGCGAGTTCCTAACGATGACGACGATCAACCTTTGGCGCTTAAGCGTCCGATCGAGGCCACGAAGCGCGAGCCACAGAAAAAAGGTCCTCAAATTGACTGGTTCGAATTCTTCTTGTCCGCTGGCTGTGACGTTGACGACTGTACACGCTACGCACATGCGTTTGAGAGGGACAAAATCGACGAGAGTTTGCTCCCAGATATCACAGAATCTACCATGCGTTCGCTCGGCCTCCGGGAGGGTGATATTATTCGTGTAAACAAGGTCATTCAACAGAAGTATGTTAAGCCCCAAGCTCCGCCTCCGGATCATCTGGCTAGTGATGAAGAACTTGCAACACGACTGCAGGAGGAGGAAAATGCGAAGAAGTCCGTTAACCCAGCCCCGAATCTTTTCGCAGGACCAGGCGGTGTCTTGAAAAATAATACACAGCGCCGCGGTAGACCTCAGCCTAGCAGGAGTCTACCTCCATCTACCGTTGATTTGGACGCCATTGGGACTGCATCTGAGCAAATCAAACGTTCTGGTTCCCCGCTCGTTCGTACAAGCAGCCCAGCCACAGCCTCTCCCGTGCAACCCCCACAACGGTCCAGTTCCGCAATGGCAACAGTCTCTGGCTTTGACGATGACGCGTGGACGAACAGACCAGGTTCGAAGCCTCCCGTTCCGAACCCCACCCCGCTGGCTAGTATGCCTCCGCCGAGGGCGACATCCGTGCCTCCAGCGCCCCAAGCAGCTGTGGCACCTCCCCCCCCCCCCCCCCCCCCCCCCCCCAAAAACCAAGGGGGGGGGGCGAGGGCCCCCGCCCACGGAAGGGGAGCCG
>JBBPQT010000364.1:0-16985 GCA_038092715.1 Boletus smithii | reverse complement strand
GGGCACATCGATGGACCATATCCGCAGTCACCACGAATCACACCGCTTGCCCGATCGGCACCTCCGTCCACGTATCCCACCACGCCATCCGCCGACGCTCATCCCCAAACCCTTGTAAAAATTGAATGACGCGCCATACATCTCCCCAATCACTCCCGAGCCCAAGACTGACGCGGACGACGCCCAACTCCCGCCCGACGAGCGTCTCGACATTCCTGAGCGTTGCCCCGTCACACAGGCAATCCATGACGTTTTGTATGCCGAGGAGCGCCGAGGCACCGCCCGGGTTGCACATGCAGCCCGTGCGCAAAGAGATGTTGTGCATCGTAGCGACGTGTTCGACGAAGGTATTTGGCAGCATGTCGCCGGTAGGCTGTTGAACGGGTAGGGATAACATGAGCGCGCTTCTCGCGGCAAGTGGCAAGTTGACTCACGGAAAGGATGACGAAAGAGACAGTCGACCCGGTGTCGGACTGTTCGCCGATCGACTTTAAGCGCCGAGAGGGCAGCCTGGAGAGGATTTTGACGACGGGCATGTTGTTTGTGTCATGGCGCAGCTCAGCCATCGATGATGTTAGGAAATGCATCAGACACGATAAGCGGAGGGGAAGGAAAGGGAGATAAGTAGAGAGAAATCGAAGACCGACGGTGACCGCCGATAGGGTTAGATAGTTGACTGTTCCATCCTGCGCATACAGTCAGATATTTCAAGGTATATACTTTGAGGGCAAGTTGATACCTCGAACTGTTCGTGTAGCTTCACTGCCCTCGTAACCACCGTCCCGGGAACTTGTACAATATCGACCGTGCCGCCGGCAAACCACGGTCGCTCCAACATAGCCAAAAAGCTCTCTTTGACGACGAGCGCTCCTACACCAGTAGGGTATCCGAACATTTTGTAAAAACTGATAGCCATTGCATCGACAGGGGTTTCGGTGAGTGAGATCACAGAGGTAGGTGCCAAGGCAGCGGCATCTAGTAGAGTGTTGTATCCGAGAGAGGAAGCATAACGGAGGATTGAGAGGGGATTTTTGGAGTTGGAAATGTTTGATTGACCGGTCAGTGCGAAGAGTGACGGGGTGGAAGAAGAAACCGGGCGGTTACTTCGAAGGATATCCTATAGGGGATCATGGTTAGTGAGGGAAGGCGCATATATGCACATGAGATGGCGCACGGAGGACGAGTAGGCCTATCTTACCTTGGCAACTGATGTTTCGAAACCTCCCGTAGGGGTTGAAGGGATATAGTTAACTTGGGTGCCTCGTCGCGCCGCGAATTCACGAATCCCATGTACGCTGTTGTGAGAATCAACACCGAGAACAAAAGCACTATTTTCCTGAAAAGGGAATGCTTCTCCGATAAGCTTGAGCCCTCCAGTTGCATTTGGGGTAAAGATGACGGTATAACCCCTGGGCGCTTGAAAGAATGAAAGAACGATTTCCCTGGCTTCTTCTGCGCATTCCGAGGATAATCTCGAACTATCGTGGGACAAAATGAGATTGGATAGACTCTGGGAGAATGCGCAGACTTGCCTATTACTGACTGAGTGGGTGTTCCCCATGATGTTTTGTGTCAGAAAATCGCTATGAACGCGGACGAGGCTTTCGGGGTGTTGAGCACCACCCATATAGTCGACGTAGGCTTCCCCTGCGCGGTCAAGCCTTGCAAGGTCAGTTCTGCGGAGAGTATCTATGATCCAGGTGCTTTGATATTCTGGGTACGCCTGTAAGAAAGCTGAGTAAGCAGGGGTTGCTTGTTCGCCAAGAGATCTTAATTGGGCCTGGAAGATATATGCGGACAGAGATGGGCGGAGGAGAGAGGGTGGAGTGGAGACATTGGGAAGTGGAAGGGGTGGAGGGAAGATGTAGGAAGAGTGATCGCCGTCATAGTGGGGGTGATCCTTTTCGAAGAGGGTGTCGTTGGAAGAGAAAGATTTGAGCAGGGATCTGTGGGATCTGTGGGGTTTCAAAGTGATGTGAGAGACGGGAGGAGGGGAAGTGATGACATTAATCCGCCGTTGATCGTCTTGGGCAGATATGCAGGAGTACTTGTTGCCCATGACGGGGCGGAGGAAAGGATACGCTGGAGCGCTGTTGGCTCTGCCAGGATGGCATACGTTTATAGGAACGACGGCAGGGCTTAATCCGAGAGCGATCCTTTTGAAAATACATTACCACGGCCATGTTTCCTCGACGATGGTGAGAATGATGAAGTCCGTTTGCAACATCAGCACATACGTACAATCGCTGCACAGTTCCGTCCTCGCATCATTGAAGCTTTGTTCGCGGGGGAGCCACCCTTCGTGGAGATGAATGAGTCAGCATTCCGGACGGATGGATATTCGCTTGCTGTCAACCAAGAGTGGCATAGTGCAAGTACAGACACATCCTGATTAAATGATTCATCGCCGATAAGATCTCGCAGACGCACTGGTGAGTAAAATGCAGCGTGGACCGATGAACTGATACTAGACCGGAAGCACTGCTGTTCCCAACCGTTGACGTACCTCGCGCCCCCCAAGGTCGCTAATTGGTCAAAACGAACACAGGTGGTATCGTACTAGTACATATATTGACAGGGCACAGCTACCGCATCACGCGGTATCAGAGCGATTCTTCCCGTGGACCTGACACAAATGTTCATTCCGCTCCGACGCCACGAATATAAATGGCGTACCTGAAGCAATCGCCATGTGATTCCGAGTGTAGGCGTCTATTAAATCGGACGGCTTAACAGGAGAATAAAGCCTAAAGGACATTTCCCTGATACTTAAAGAAAGATGAAAGGGAACGGCACCGCCCAACTAAGTAACGTGAGAGCCGAGAGATGGCAGTGATCATGTTCACATTTCTCTCCGCAGCTAGAACGAAACATTGCAATCATGGTACAGGATGATGACGTGACAACATGGCGCCATTACTTATGTCACTGAAACCTATGAAACAGCCATGTCAGCTTCCGTTTTTTAAGGACAGACAAGGTAAATACCAGGTTTGTGTAGTAGCGCCGCGGGCTTGTGTCACTAGACCAAATCGTCACTCTGGAGGTCAGCTAGATTGACGTCGAGTGGGAGCAAGATCTGTTCCTGCCCGTCCGCCAGGTTATAAAATAAATAAATGACAGTCGGCGAAGCTTTGCAACGTAAATGGATCCTTGAGTCAAGCGAAGAGACCGAGAAGCAGTGACTGAGTTGAAGACACAGCCACCCCAGCTCAGCTCGTCCTCCAAAATAGCGCATATCAAAGATACCTGCAATCGGACCTGTCGTTTGTTTTATGTCGGTTTTCCTTTGCTTTTTTTCCTACTTGTAGTACTCATTCTCGTGTTCGCTGGAAGTTTCTCTCCAAACGACAGTCCGTCCTGGCTAACCTTTACAAATTCAAGCTGCAATCGCGTGAGCAGCTGCCGCTGACAACACTCTCCTCGCGCGACCAGTTTAGACACGTCCTCTCTCGTTTCATCACTGCGTCCATGTCTGGTCCCCTTGCTCAACGCCAACCCTCTCAAGTCATCATCCCCGTAACCCAAAATGGCGGTCTCAAAAAGATGCCCCCATATTGGTACCCGTATACCACAATGGCAAAGGAGCGGTGGCTTGGAAGGGAGATATTGGAGATCGTTTCCACAGAGTTCAGGGATCGAAGCATGGAGTATTATGTGGGTCTGCTGTCCATCCCGTGTCATCCGTGTGCTCTTGATGGATGTGCCCTTCACGTAGAGGTATGCTCTTGAATCAGGTGTCACCACAATCAACGGAAAAGCTGCAAGACCGGACACAGTGGTCAGGAACGGAGACCGTATCGAGTGAGTGTCTATTCGCAATAAGAGCGAAATGTTCATCATTGATCATGCGGACATCATTCAAGGAACGTCGTTCATCGACATGAACCTCCTGTCACAGCCACCCCTCTCAAGATCATACTGCACGACAACGAACGGGGTTTCCTTGCGATCGATAAACCTGGTAGCATCGTATGTCACCCTCTATCTCCTTTCAACCAAACTCTCAAACAGGATCATAGCCTGTACACGCATCAGGGAGGTATTACCGACACAGTCTTGTCGAAATGCTCCGATACGAATTCGGCTTTGACAAAGTATACAGTGGGTCTTATGTCCCATATCGTCTCGCCAGTCTTCATGCAAGGCTGCCGCCCATAGCGATAAACAGATTGGATAGACTGACGTCTGGTCTCATGATAATACCGCTTAATGCTGATCTTGCGCGCGCGTTCACGAGTGAATTCATGAATGGATCCGTGAGGAAGGAATATGTGGCGAGATGTAAAGGGGAGTTTCCTGCGTGCGTTTCACCCATGGAGCCTGAATATATCTAATAATATGCTGACTCGTGGGTTTTTTCAGGGAGGAGATTGTTTGTGAGGAACCATTATTAACCGTTGACAGACAGATGGGACTCAATATCGTACATCCGGAAGGAAAGGTAAGGTTCACTGTCGGTCGGCCATTTCTATTCCCGGCAATAGTATCATATCTTGTTGTGCTCACGCCTTGTCAGCCAGCTAAAACGGTATTCAACAGGCTCCACTATGACGCTAATACCGATACGAGTGTTCTCCGCTGTAGGTGCCCACTTATATTCCTACCCATCAACTAAATGAAGCGTCCTATCATTTAGGTCGTCCGTTTACGGGTCGCTGTAAGTACATTTCGTCATTCCTCTTTCGTCTTCAAAGTTCCTTTTGTTGAATTCTCATATTTTTGTTACTCTCGGCCCCCTTTCCCTCTTATCTACGCTGTCATAACACCGTAAAACAATAAGCGCATCAAATCAGGGTTCACCTCCAATTCCTCGGACACCCTATCGCGAATGATCCAGTGTACTCGGAAGAGCGAATTTGGGTAAGTCTCTCCGGGCTTCTGTTCTCATTCGGCCTGCCAAATACACCATCGCGTGTTCCCTTGTGCTTTCCATTTTTACTGGTGTACCACATCTTTCTTCCCTTACGTTTCTTAACCCTCCTTTCCACGCTTGTCAACTCGAGCATATACTCACCTACTCGGATCCATACACAGGGTCCAAATCTGGGAAAGCATGGTATTGATGTCATACCTAGTTCCGCGCGGTTCGCGCCCGCCCCACCCGAACACCTCAAGAGTGACGTTAGCCCTGAGTCATTAGCCGCCAAACCCAATTTGAGTAATAATCAGAACGGAACTCTGGGCGAGAACAATGAAGCATACCCGCAACGGGAGAAATTGCTTCCCAGAGAAACAGGCGACGACATTGGCATGGGCTCTCCCGTCCCTCTCTCTGCCGAGGCTGTCCAGATTATCACGCGATTGAGGAATATGAAGGTTCGGCTTACGTTCATCATGTGCTTGTTCTTTTTGTTCCTTCCCGATATTGGGAAGGCGGGGAACTCACCCCCTATTTCCTGTTCCCGTGAGAGAGCTGAGCACTTACGTTTTGTTCTTCGTGGTATTCTAGGACGAAGACGAGGACTGGAGCCGATGGCGAGATGTCGTTTTTCGGGCCAAGGGCGCGCTGACGCCGAAAAGCTTCCGACGGCCACCTCTGCTGCCCCCACAAAACAAGCGGAAGAGGGGTGGGAGGAGCATCCTGGAACCAATTGCCACGGAGAACGACCCCGAGCACTCTGAACAAGGTGTACCCAAGCCAGCGGACCCCACAGCACGCCCTCCAACGCCCCCGCTACCCCAGTCCGAGAGCTCTGCTCGAGAGCACTTCACATTCGATAGTGATACCCCGGCGTCAACGCAGCTAACCTTCCCCGAAGCCACCTCACGTCTCCCATCGCTCGTTGCACCCGAGCCTGAGGCAGACCCAGCCACGGGAACGCTCTATTGCTCTGAATGTTATCTACCACTGCATCCGGATCCCAAGCCGGAGAAACTCTACATCTTTTTGCATGCGCTGAAGTATGAACTGAGTTTGGGGTGTTTTGAAACGGAAATGCCGGAGTGGGCCAAGGAGGAGTGGGAGAGGGAGCAGTGAGTGGGGTTTGCGATTGCATCGAGTCCGAGCGCTACCACTTGCGTAGGACTTTCATACCTAATCCAATCACACTTTTTACGCTCAAGATCGCCCTCGACCTCATTCGAGGTCGGCATAGGCTAACTTTCTTATCCGTCTACAGATGTTTGACTTTGGTCTGATTTGGAATTGTCACAGCGGACAATGGATCAGCAGACGAACGCGGTAAAGTCTTACCCCCATCACTCTCTCAGAACTTCTCCCCTCAGAAATGCTCCATTCCTCTTCTTTTCACTTCAAAAAAACCAAAAACATGCCTCGCGATTATCATGACCGCAAGCTTACACGCCGTCATCGTTTTCGTGACATCTCACACATGAAACTGATGGATATCATCAAGTCCTTACGACACCGGAGAATACGCAGAGACGTTTCTCATCGATCTTCTTTAGCTCACTCACAAAGCTTTCTTCCGCCCTTTGCTGACCACGACTTGTCACCTGGACAACCACCTTCACCTGACCTTTCCGCTGCACCGTCTCTTCATATCTCACACTACCGCTCTGATACTGCAAGCATCCTGAGTGTCACAGAGGAGGATTACTCATCTGGCATGAGTACCTCAAGCCGTAATAGTCCCGGAGGGATTCGAGTCTCCGACATGGATAGGGGACACCATTTCTCCCCATATTCCGTTCCAATTTTCCCAACATCTCCCTCTATGTTCCAGTTACACTCTGCATCAACGAAGGACTATCTGGTAGAACGGTTGGAACAACACTTGGGCCGACTGCGTCTAGGAGATGTCGCAAGTCCGGATCACGTGTCACCTTTCAAGAACTCCTCACGTGACACAGCGATGGACGTGTCTCCGCAAAGAACCATCGACCCGGAGACGTCTTCTCGTTGCGCACTCTCCGAGAGGAACGCACAAAAACCAATGCCTTCACCGCCTGATCAAAACGTCGTCCCAATGATTCTCATCACGTCCGTCGACGCCAAGCACGCCAAGCCCCTACCCCCCTCAGACCGACGGCCATCCAGAACACCGTTTGGCCCATCTAACCTCATCAACCATCCTATTAACGTCCCGTCTTCTCAATCTGAACGAAAAATGCTACTACATGACGACCCTTTTACGACGCAGCCCGGGCCGCACGACTCTGCTTACCCTCCAGCTAACAACCTCACCTTTCGTCTCCCGTCTCTCCCTTTGGCCTGTCCGAGTCCCTATGCCCCTGAGACGCCTACGCCTATGTACTGTGATCACCCTGGTGATTGTAACGGCGATTTGTGGGAGATCTTGCATCCTCCACTCGTCGTGGGGAGGTTTACACTCCCTCCGTTCACGATGCCACCCTTACGCACGGGTCTCTTCGATGACATGTCTTAATAGTACCGGTGCATCAGGTAACACATCAGGGGACCGCTCAATGTACGCGCAGTGATCTCATGTCATTGATCGAGTCACTGTTGTAGGAGCAGTCCCACACCGAAGGGCAGCGAGAGAATAATAATATGTAATACGATGACAACTCACATATCTCACCGGAAGGAGATGCTAAACCTGAAACCGAGTGGACCCCATCTCTCTGGAATCTGGTGTGCTTGACACCAGATCGTCTGAGTGTACAACTTGAAGTTCAAGGAAAACGTTGAGCGTCAGGGGGGTTCTACTAAACAAAAAAAGAGCGACAAACCGTATGTACCTTGACGTCCCTGACCCAAATGATATGTACTCGCGAACGTGGCGGTGTACGAGATTTTTTGGTGCTTTATGATACCTCCTCCCTCGGGTCGGCATTCCAAGAGACGAGTTTGAATCGGGTCAAGTGGCATGCAATGTCTAGGCTCAAGTACATATGTCTTTTTCCCGAGCTTCATGACATGCGGAGAGGACCGGTATACCGACTCACTGCCCACCTCGAGGAGAATTATACTTGCGCATGTCAGTCCCTTTTGCTGAGTGGGGCAAAACCTTTGAGATGATTCGGATCCGCCGTCAACGTGGCGCCGAAACAAATCTAAAATCTTCGGCCCTAATGCCTTGTCAAGCAAAATCTCCGATACTGACCGGTCGACCGATCGATTAGTGTGAGATCTGGACCAAACGGGGGACACGGGGCCAAATCATCGTGGGAAAGTATTGGAGTTATACATCCCTCCGTGCCGCCCGGACCGAGTACAGGTCACGGGTTGGCCCATCGACCGTCATCTCCTTCAACGGAAGACCTTCCCACACCCATCCAACTCCCGGCATCACGAGCAAGTCCAACAAGCATGGGCGCAGCATGACAGACGTATGTTTAGCAAAAGGAATTACGAATTTGATGACTTTGTTCACTACCACTTCCCAGATTGTTTCTTAACAGCCTCTATTTCCTGCCAGTGGGCCGAGGCATTAAGCATGACGCCTTGGTATCGAAGGGTGATCTATTTTCGCGGGTCTGGTGCGAACCTAAAAAACTAACTAGTATCTGGAGTCACAAGGGCTGCAGCAGGTTAGGATTTTCCGCGAGCCGCTTGCACCTCGGAGAAATTTAACACGGTCGTTCAGTCGACCTTTGCGAGCCTAGGAGTCTATCCTGCCCTTCCACTGCTAGCAACAACATGTTTTCCCGAAGAGTGCTCTTTGTACTGGTTGTTGGATTGGTAGCAGCCACGTCGTCGCCGAACAGCGTTGGCTCTGATCTATCCCTCCTTTTTCAAAACGATCTGAACTGTAAGTCAAAAAGTCGAAAGGCATGTCGAAACAGGCGTCACTTAATCAGCATTCAAAGGGCCAACTGCACAAGATCACAATGGGACTATTCTCATCAGCACGTCCAGTACGAATGCTCAAGCCATCGCATCTTGTGGTCAACTATACGAAACTCTGCTCCCCACAAATGGCAATTATTTCGAATCTGACATGAATGACCTTCTCCGTTATCTTGCACTCGAGACGTTTAGCTCTTCTCAGATGTACTGGGTTCAGTCCTCCTCGTTAGCCGAGTGCTCTGCGATATCTTTGGTTGGTATTCAGGCTGTGAGCTGTTCGGAGAACCTCCCAGCATTCTGCTCGCAGAGTGCACCATACCGTCCGAATACTGAGACCGATATGAGCGCGCAATACCAGGTTGAAGTTTCTTCCGGAAATATCACTGTGTTGGGGTAAGGATGATATTCTGTGTCAAATCGGGACGCTGATCGACCACCTCTAGCACTCGTGACCACCTCTCCTTCCGTTTCATCGGTGTTCCCTATGCAGACCCTTTTAAACGATGGTCGTATTCCAAGGTGTACAGTGGTGTGGGGAATATCACCGCTCTTGCATACGGGTCTCCGTGTACCCAGATCGGATACGGTTCCGAGGATTGTCTTTTCTTGAATGTGTACACTCCATATCTCCCCAAAAACTCTGCCAAGTCAAAGAACCTGAAGCCAGTCATGTTCTGGATTCACGGCGGTGCTTACACTAGCGGTGAAGGTAGCGACGGCATTTTCGACGGAGGGAACTTGGCAAGTCGCAGTGATGTCGTCGTCGTCACAATCAACTACCGGTAGGATGATGCGCACCTCTGAAGATCATTAACCTCACTTCTGCTTAGCCTCAGTACTCTTGGGTTCTTAGCCCTAGAGGATGGTACGACGAACGGTAACTATGGTATTGCAGACCAGGTAGACTTTCCTCTTTGCGAAAACATCCGGTTGTTGACAACCACACAGATTACCGCCCTGCGCTGGGTACATGAGCACATTGCCGACTTTGGGGGTGACCCATCGCGTGTCACGATCTTTGGACAGTCAGCTGGTGCGAGCTCCGTGCGAGCTCTCCTCACTGCAAAGCCTGCGTTCGGGCTCTTTGCGGGTGCCATTGCCCAGAGCAATCCTGACGGATTTGTGTATGCGAGCACGTACTCAAACTATTACACTGTCGAGCAAGAGTACTATGTGGCTGCGGAACCATTGATCGCGTATGTCGGTTGCGCGAACGCAACCGACGTGCTCGCGTGCTTGCGTGGTATCTCTGCCGAGACTCTCGTCAATGCGCCAACAGCTCCCAGGTTACTTGACATTCAGTCAGACGGGCCAAAGTAACTCATAACCTTACTAGATACGTTGTGGTGGACGGAACGTATATTACCGCCAACCAACTCGAGCTCAATGGCACTGGACCCACTGCACCTGCCCATGTAGTCTTCGGATGGATGAGAGATGATGGATTCGATTTCCAAGGTGCATGGCCTATGCCGAACACAACGGAAGCCCAGGCGATAATGGATATTGGGTGAGGATTCTGCAGTGAGCACTATTCAGTACCTGACAAGTCAGCAATTCGTCTGTAGTATCAGCCAGAACCTCACGGACATGATCGTCAATTCTGGTCTATTCCCGACACCACCCTACGATATTAACGCCAATACAACATGGGACCTGGCCAACGCTACGAGCCGCGTTGCAACAGACGGCGAATTCCGGTATGTATGCAAGATATTATTGTCTTCTTGTCTCATTGCTCGTATTCAAGCTGTTTGGACCAAGCTACAGTGGTAGCGGCTGCCAAGAATAACATATTTCCATCTGTATACACCTATGAGTTCGACAGGAGCTACATGGGTTACATGCCTATTCCTGACACTTGCGTGCCTGCCGCTACCGAAGAATACCCCTACGGAGACCCCAATCTCCCGTACTTCCGGTGAGGCTTTCCAGCTTTATTCACCAAGGCGCACACTTTTGCTGACAGAAACACTCAGATGTCACTCTGGCGAACTGTACTACATGTTTGGTACCTTGGGTCAATCTGCGCTTCCTTTCCGCGACTGGAATGACCTCGTTCTGTCGCAAGTTGCTGTGGATGCCTGGTCTGCGTTCGCGAGGACGTTTGACCCAAACCCGTCGTTTGCATACTTGGCCGCACGAGGGTATACCAACACGAGCGAGGCCTTGGTCAAGTATGGCTTTTGGGAACGCGTGATGCCCGACGCAGCTGCGCCGCTCCGCATATTTGACGTGCCTCTTTCAAACTCGCCGTACTTGGAGCAGGCGCAGTGTGATCTGTTGGGATACCCGTTGACGTTTTATGGGTAGAAGACGTGAGAAGTGCCGGGACGCTTGAAGGGGGCCCTTGTACGTATGTTCTGTTGACCAAGAACGATAGCAGGAATGAGTCTATGTTTTTTTTCTTTTCTAATTTCTCTCTTGACTAGTTTTTCCGGTTGGTTCTGATGGGGTCAACAACAACGATAGCGAAGCAGGCCAAAACATTGAAGGACAGAACACGTCGAGCCGAGTATGAATCATATTTCGCTACCGACGATGAGGACCCCAACAGGATCGACTACGATATTGAGGACGACGCTCCCAAGGACCAAAGGGTGACCAAGCACGCTCCAAGCAAACTCCTTGCCGCCGACTCTAACCCCATTCAAGTTGTGAGGACCCACGGTCCATGAGCTTCCTGGTCAAGCTTCACCATCCCTCTATACACTCGCCCTTTGGCACACCCACGCTACGCTGATAATCGGATACCCTCCGTGTCAGCCTCACAAGAATCCGTTATGTAATGGGTGGACGGGCCTAAGATGAGTTTATTTCGAGGGGCCGAAATCCTTTCCTAAGCGTCGTGAGTATATGTATCACAAACAACCAACCAGTGTGGACTACAAAGAACCGTGACACTGGAGTTGGACATGATTCCAGCTGAGGAACAGGGATTTGGCACCTGCGGGATATGGTCCAACGTAGGAGCTCGCAATCCATGAATGAGCGCTAGAGTCACGATAATGTGACGGTTCATCGCATGCAACACCGGAGGGCTCGGCTCGGTGAATACCAAGTCGTCCAGTCGTCACGTTCCATTTCTAGTCACACAAAAAATAGGTAATATATACTTAAGAGTTTATTCTCGTGAGTCAACGTTACTGTCTTCCTTTATGCTGATAGAGTTCCACCATCTAGGACGGCCACACTGTCCGTGACCTCTCCTCAGGCATGATGCGACCCATCTTCTTCGAGAGTAGTGCCATGTATAGTGTGTTACTGCATGAGCTTTCCGCGTCCCTTAAGTGACCACACTGAGCGCAGATGTTGTGTTCGACCTTGCGGATCACGAGCTGAAAGCATTCGATCAGATCGGTACTGCAGTACCCCACTAGTAAAGTTCAATGCTTCCTCCGTAGTTCGTGCTATTCATTACTGAGCGTCCTCTTCTTCTGATCGCAGGGATAACCTTTCCTACAATTCAGTACAGGACTGAGAAACACTGAGTACTTATAATAGAGTCTCCACTACAGCCGACCGTCATGATTAAGCTGTCTCCCCAAGCCGGACGATCAGCTTCTTCCCACTGACGAGGTTATTCTTCAGTTTTTCCAGCCCTGGAACGATACCATTTAATCCGCCTGGTACTACTTCGATTGGGTTAGGCTGATAACAAAGTGCGTGGGTGATTCATCGTCTATGTGTGATTACTATAAAGAAAAAAGGTACACACCACAATGTCGCCAGCCTCCAGCAATGCCGGCAAGTTCTGTGCCAATGCGCGACCGATCGCCCTGTTGGCGGGCACTTGCACATTTCCGAATACGCCCAACACCTTCTTAGTGCTTCCGGGTGTCTCCTTGATTGAGGATTGGAGGACGATAATGATATGACCCCCTTCTGCGAGCGTATCGTATCCGAGTTGTTGAGTGTCTGCTACCCCGACTGTATCAAAGACAAGAGGGATTGGCGTTGTGGTGATGCTCGCGATTTCAGAGGCGAAAGTAGACGCCGAGATGATGTTGCGATCAACGACGTGGGTCGCGCCGAGCGATTTGAGGAGGTCAGTGTTCCGCAACGATGCAGTGGTTATAATTGGAGAAAAGCCAGAGAGTCTGGCGAACTGGATGGCTGGTTGATGATAACAATCGATAGGTGGGGGATTCGTAGAATATCACATAACCGAGCATTAATGTGAGAGCAAGCTAGTGGGGCTGTGGACGCACCGTATTGTCCGACCGAGCTTGCCCCTCCGAAAATCAGAGTTGGTTGTCCTGCAAACTGGCCGCGGCCACCATCCCAAGGTGCCTTCAAGCCGACACCAACGGGGGATGGAGAGTAGAGGGGGATGACTGTCGTACCGATACCGAGTGGGAGTGAGGCCGCTTGGTCAAAAGTGATGTTGGCTGGGAGCTATGAACAATACGGTTTTTTCATGCGGTTTGAATACAAGAAACACCCACCGCACCTTTGAAACGAGCTCGGCGGGTACGATGACATACTCCTGGAAAGTCCCATAATGATCTGCAAAGCTACCTTGGTGAAATCTAAATCAAGATCAGAAATCAAGACATCAATCTGGATGGCCTGCAACCAACGTACACTTTGTCGCCTTTCTGAAACTGTGTCACACCCTCTCCCACAGCCTCGACTTCCCCAGCAGCGTCGCTGCCCAAGATAGCGGGGAAGTCAGACACAAAGACGCCGTAAGTTTGGATCTTCCAGTCTGCAGGATTCAATCCCACAGAAACCTCCTTGACGAGGATCTCTCCCGATCCCGGAGTAGGCAGGGGTTTGGTGCCTAGTTCAAACGGACCGAATTTTTGTTTGAGGAAGAGGACGCGAGAGATTGACATGGATGACAATCAGGTTGATTGATATGGGAAGGGGCGTTAGAAGATGGCTATATAGTTGCACGCCGGCTGTTGTTTATCAATCATCTGCGTCAGCGTAATTAAGTATAGTCAGCTTTCAAGGCACGCATCGGTATGGCGTGATCGTCGAATCCAGGTGGCCTCGGGAATGGTAACTAAACCTATTTGAGGGTTGGGATGAAGGAAAAAGAGTGACAACTTAAAGTGGGCGAATACGAGGGCTGACGTACCAAAGAAGGACGGGCCCGGGGAAACTGTTCAAGTTCATGGAGCAACTTTTGCTAGGGCACTAGGAAATCACTCACATAGTCTCCGCAAACATCACTAACGAGTCACCGGTGTCGTAACATGAGTTAGTATGTTATTAGCACGCCACCGCAATGCTATCATTTGTACAGCCAAGCTTATCCGAATGCCACAGTGCCAAGTCTGCCACAGGGTAATGGTGATGATGAATGTGCTGCCAGTGACTTCGGATATCTGAGAGTCTCTAGTGATGCATGTGCGAATTCGCCTATGTATGCCATTTCGCATCCAGCCGCTGACCAGGTTAGCATCGAACTCTGGTACGCCAAGGGGTTGACAGTGTGCCATGAGTAAGCCTACAATGTAATATGATCGACTCGGATGGCATATGGAGTCGTTTACTACTACTATCACGGAAGCAGTTAATAGTATGGACGCTGACCCATATGATAAATTCGCCCCGGTTTTATATAGATTTTGTTGAACTTGTTCGTCCACCAAACCCAGCATGGCGTATCTATTCGTCTATTGTGCCCTGTATCCGATTTCTGAGAATTCAAAGTTGACCCAAGGAGTTGCCCATCGTGCCAGTCCGGGCGGAGTGCCTGCTGATGAGTCAGCGCTTCAGCCTCAGTGTACCATTGTTCCCTCCCCACTACACTGGCGTCGACAAGCTATCATCAAACAGCGCTCCGTCGGATTGAACCTGATGGACTGGAAACCCCACGGAAATGCTACTTGGAAAGAGATTATCTCTCCATTCTAGGTTTTGAAGGCGAAGTCGAAGTCATGGGTAGTGATCACTGACCACTGAGTTCAAGAAGGGCGATAAAGTGCCGTCTGGAGCAAATTGTTGACCCGCTACTTAAAGTCCCTTTGCAGCTCCCATGAAAGATAGACTACTCCACGTTCCAGACGTACGTGCTCGTTTCCGTTGACTCAATATGTCAAAGTGAGTTCCACTTCCATCAATTGTTTTCCACCATGCACTCACTTACAACGCTAGCTGTCAACCAATATAACATTTGTCCGGGCTGTTTCTCTTTTTTTTGCGTGTCAATACTGCAGCTGTCACCATTTACTCGCCAATCCCATCCGGATTCGGGTTCACTGTCCTCAGGAGCGCCGGTGGATATGTCCAATTCGCGGGAAACCTTGGTGGCTTGGGCGGGGCAACCTCTGTCGGACAATATGGTGCGTCTAATGACCACTCCGTCTTCCATGCTTAAGCATTTCTTCTTGCTGACACAATGGCAACTCTCGTCTCGACAGCCATTCAAACTGTCCGGCTTCTTCCCGAATATAACCACAGCCTCGTTGCGCAATGCCAATTCTTTATTTAAAATTTCATTCGGCGCAACGCATGTCATCGACCGGAAGTCCGGAATTACACTTCACCCCACCTCTTTCGTCTATGCCACCGACAGCTCAAAAGAGACACGACAATTGTGATATGAATCACTTGACAAAGGTGCTTCCCTCGTCACCCTGTCAATAATGTCAAAGGAAGCAGCGAATATTTACTGAATAATCGTACCTTTTCTCTGGTCCTTTCCAGCACATCACTACTGGAGGCTCGGGAATCGGGCTGCTGATAGAGTACTGACGTTTGTCAGCAAGTACAGGAGCACCCGACTCGCGCTGCTAGTGCGCTGTCTATGTCAATTCGGTATTCAAAATTTAGACTCTGCTGAGATCGGCTGGCTATCAGTACACGTCAACTGTGACGAGACAAAATGAACGGAACGATAAGATAAGATATCAAACACTGCAACAAGATAAGTGGCATTCGTTGAGCCGGGCTCAACTCCTTCCCGAGGGGTGTTGGGACTGGAGCCATTAATAAAGGCTTCCTTTGCAAGGTTCTTGTCCAGAGTAATTTTTCTCTACTATGACCTCTTCCTTTGCAATTGTGGGGCTAACTGCCCTGATTCTTGTATATGCATTGTTCAAGCGTCTCACTCGCCCGTCTTTGTCCATGATCCGTGGACCTAAGTCACTTTCCTTCATCTTCGGTAGGGTCTCTCCTCTGTACATGGCCGTTGTCTCACTTTAGATTTCTTAGGAAACTTGCTCGAGCTATTCCAACGTCCAGTTGGCGAAACAGAGTTCACATGGCAGCGTCTGTATGGCAACGTCGTTCGATTCAGGGGTATCTTCGGGGTAAGTCCACTCACTCTGCTATTTAGTATAGATATATCTCATAAACCTCAGGAGGAACGACTCCTGGTCACAGACCCGAAAGCTCTGCAGAAGATGTTGAACGCGCCAGGATACACATATTCCGTCCTGCCCAGTTTTCGTTCTATTTTCCGCCTGTTAAATGGGCAGGGGATTTTCTCGGCTGACGGTAGTTTGAATTCCTTCAAATTTGTCTTTTAAAATAACCACATAATAGGTGAGGTCCATAAGCGACACAGGAGTATAATGCTTCCCGGATTTGGACACAAAGAGTCCGAAGAATTTTTTCTGATCTTCAAGGAATGCGCTGAATCTCTAAGTATAAAATGGTTGGAAACCGTTGAAAATGGTGGTCAGACGGTTGTCATCGACGTTCTATCTTGGCTTTCGCATGGCGCGTTAGATGCAATCGGTCAAGGTATCATCACTATTTTTCTCTTCAAGGATAGGTGTTGAATGCTGACTTTAATAGCCGCATTTGATGTCCAATTCGGCACAATCCAAGACGATTCACATTTCCTCGCAAAGAAATATAAGAATTTCTTGTCAGTTTCCTTGTGATTTTACCAGGGTTCTTGCGTAACCTCATTGCAGGAGCGACATTTTCGGTCTGGCTCCAGCAGAGCAAATTTTCATGCAAGCAGCTTCGATATATATTCCGACGTGCATATTCAACTGGATTGCCGATCATGGTTCACATCCTCGGCTTGCACGCGCTCGTGATGTTAGAAATACGGTCACAGATCTCGCAAAGAAAGTGGTGCTGGAGAAGGCAAATGCCCTATTAGACGGAAAGGGTAATCGGGATATTCTCACCCTACTCGGTGTGCTACCGTCATGTTGCTCGTTACCGAGCGGCTTTATTGACTATTTCACAGTCAAGGCGAATATGGATGCAAATGCGAAGAATAAGTTGTCCGACGAAGAATTGTATGCGCAGATGTGGTAGGTTTTATCGATAATTCTCTCCCTTCTCTCAT
>JBBPQT010000363.1:0-17060 GCA_038092715.1 Boletus smithii | reverse complement strand
TTGAGAGTTTGCTGGCGTTTGTTGGGGATGAGGTGAAACAGCCCAAGGGGTCATTATTGGATTTGGTCGATGCGGACGATGGGTTGTAGGAAACTGTATTGGAGGTTGGAATCCTTTTTTTTTGAATGTGTCACTTTGACAAGATGATGGCTATACGATTGTTGAGCGTGATCGTACATGTTAAAAGTATACAAGTCTGGATGGGTCTACTCGTCGAGGTTGATGGCGCGGCCAAACTTGGCGTACAGCACGACCTTGAGTTCTTTCATCCCCTTTTCGCACTCCTCTGCGGTGATGGACAAATCGGAGAGCTGGGTCGTGATGTCGGCTTGATCCTTTTCGAGTCGTGTTAGGGCTCGAGGTTGGGATAGATGGAGGAAAGATTCGCCGATTTTGTATCTGAGGTAGATGCGAGTGTGAGATGCGATGCGGCGGATTGGAGAGAACATACAGTACGATCTGGTCCTCGTCCGTGAGTTCGAGTTCTGTCGCGAGATCATCGAGGGCTTCTTTTTCTTGCTGCTCGATGGGGGGGTAAGCCCCGACTAGGCGCGAGAGGGGGTTCGGGGATACACACACACCTTGAGCGCCTCGAGTTTGTCCTCGATTCCTCGTAGACGCGTGTTTAGCTTTGAGAAGGTGCTGATGCGTTGTTGGTCCTCTGTTCAGAGTGCAGACTTGGAACGACGCGATGATGCGACAAGGGGTGGGTTGGACGTACCCCAGGTGACTTCGGCGGCGTCGTCGTTCTCTTCTTCCTCTGCCAACTACGAATTGTTTTTTCGGTCGATGTGTGGGATGATAGAAATCTCAAGTTGGACTAACCATGCGAAGGTTGTTCATTGTCGTAGGATCCAATCCGGGTTTGGTTGTTACGGTTATATTAGTGGTTGCTGGCTGTGCTACTTACTGCTTCCGTCAAAGAGCACATGGTCGCATACGACGCAGCACCTTGATCTACAGACAGGCGTGTCCTACCCCCCCAGGACGCGACATACACCCTCCTACTAGTATTGACCTGGCTTCTACGATGCAGAACATACAGGACATCGTCTCGTCGCTGGAACACGCACTCCCGACCCCAGAACTCGTCTGGGATTGGTGGAGCAAAAGCGCGCGCTCTCCGTTTGAAACGGTCAAAACGGTCCTGTTCTTTTATGTGCTGGTGACGCAGACCGCCAAGGTGTTTCGACACCTGCGCGCACGAGGGCTCAGACGGAGCGTTGCGGACGGTTATGTGTGGACGTCAAAGGTAACCTGCTCTCTCTCTCTCGCTCTCGCTCTCTCATTCTCATTCTCCGGCATGATTGAATCCAGAAAGCATTGCTTTTCGCCATGAAACTCCCCGCAGCACAAAAGAAACTACAAGAGGAACTGGGAAAAGTCAAGGTCGACATCGAAGACAAGCTCATTCCCAAGGGTGGCGAGATTACCCGACACCTTGCCCTCCCTGCGCAAGGCAAGTCCGCCGAATGGATCCTCGAGGAAATGGCTAGGATGGACAAGGAACTGGGTGCCCACACCGATTGGAGACAGGGGAAAATCTCAGGTGCCGTTTACCGTACGTGACCATTTTTTTTCGGCGCCTGTCGTTCGCACGATGTGGGTGACTCATTGGGGAGAGGGTAGATGGGGGAGAGGATCTTTCCAAGGTGCTTGTCGCTGCATTTGAGCGTTACGCCGTCTCCAATCCCCTCCATCCGGACGTCTTCCCCTCAGTTCGGAAGATGGAGGCGGAAATCGTGGCGATGTGTCTGAGGATGTACAACAATTCCGATGGTGCTGGCACGATGACGTCTGGCGGTACCGAGTCGATCGTCATGGCCATTAAGACCTACAGGGACTGGGCAAGAGGCGTCAAGGGCATTACCGAACCTGAAATGTCAGCGTTTTCTCTTTTTGTGTCTTTGATGACCAGTACAGGGTTAACAACTTGTGCAGGATCGTCCCGGTGACTGCGCATGCTGCATTTGACAAAGGTGCAGCCTATATGGGTATCAAGATCCATCAGGTTCCCGTCGATCCCGTAACGCGCCAGGTGAACCTGAAGCGCGTGCGCAGAGCCATGTTCGTACTTCATTATCTTTTGGCTGGTATCAACTGACTCGTGTCCTTGGTTCAGAAATGGCAATACCATCATGGTAAATTCATCTTGCTTTGCACGAGATATTGCCTTTCAATATCACATGTCTGTTCTCTCGTAGCTCGTAGGTTCTGCGATCAACTTTCCGGATGGTAATCAAGACGATATCGTCGCGCTCGGTGCACTGGCAGCGAAATACAATATTGGTCTCCACGTTGATTGTTGTCTCGGTTCTTTCATCGTCCCCTTCCTGGAACAGGCTGGTCTCGCAGATGGTGAAAATGGTCGTTATAAATTGACACCGTTCGATTTTCGTGTCCGCGGGGTGACGAGCATCAGTTGTGATACCCACAAGGTCCGTCTTTCGTTGTTTTCACGTGTGTATGCGGGGAGGTTGCTGACATGATGTTTTCTTTCGATAGTATGGATTTGCACCCAAGGTGAGTCGGACGTTTGTTTTTGGATGATTATTTTGAGCTCACGTTTATGGCGTGTAGGGATCTTCCGTGATTATGTACCGTGACGCTGCGCTTCGAAGATATCAATACTATGTAACTCCCCACTGGACAGGTTCGTTTTTCGAGCTTCTGTCCTATCAACGCGGGTTATTGAACGCATTCCATGACGGAACAGGTGGTGTTTATGGCAGTCCGAGTTTGTCTGGATCGAGGTGAGATGCGTTCTTGATGGATGGCATCATGCGATACCCCTGGATTGACACTTGTGTTTTCTTCTCCATAGACCCGGCGCCTTGATTGCAGGGACATGGGCTGCGATGCAATACATGGGATCCGAGTACGTCCTCTCGTCTACTCCAAACCCAATTCTCACCTTCCCCCCCTCCCTCGTCTTACAGCGGCTACCTCCAATCCTGCCGTGACATCGTCACCTGCGCTCGACACATTGCCAACACCATCAGTGCCTCCATCCCTGAGCTCTACGTTCTCGGTTCGCCTCCAGCCTCGGTCGTCGCGTTCGGCTCTCAAGACAAGTCGGTGAACGTGTACGAAGTCGGGGATAGGATGTCCAAGAGGGGGTGGCATTTGAATGCATTGAGTGGGCCTGCTGCGGTGCATATCGCGTGTACGGTGCGTCGTGCCTTTTTCTCTCCGTGTGCCGTTGTATTGACGATGGATGTGGTAGCGTTTGACGTTGCAAGTCGTGGAGACGTTTATTTCTGATCTCAAGGCATCTGTCGCGGAGGCAAAGGAGGCCCCAGAGGGCAAGGGAACGATGGTGGCGTTGTATGGTACGTGTTTTGCCAAAATTTTGGTCACCCCCCCTTCCTCTACATACGATGTCCTTTGTGCTCGTGATGGGGGGTCGACTCTTTTTTTTGTTTTGTTTCTTGTTCGCTCATCCGTCGCGCATTTTCAATATAGGTCTTGGAAGTTCGAGTGCTGTCGGACCGACGATCGTCGAGGAAGTGGCGAGTATCTTTTTGGATACGTTATACAAGGCATGAGATATGAGACATAAAACGAAACCGTGCCAGGTGGCACGCTTGTTTATCTATCGAACAATCTTTTTCTTTCTTCTTCTTCGTGTTGTGTTTTATGGTACGTGCTTGATATCACGATCGAGTTACCACATATGGTACGTTCATACGTGTCTGTGTTGGTTGTGTGTGCATGTCATGGGTCCTGTGTCCGTATTCCATACTTTGCACGATAAACCGTTGCTTGTCGCTTTCATGTACGCTCACACACTTTATTTTCATCCTTGAAGCTTTTGTCTGGGTCCCCGATGTGAGAGCTGTCATCATTATTTATGTAATGTTCAGATCGCAACCCTATATCATTGTGTACAGAGTGTTAGCCAAAGTAAGGAAATACTTGTGTGATCGCATGCGAATCGCCAGGGGCCTGGCTGGCCACGCTCCTCGCTCTTCCGAGTCTCCGGGTGGACCACAATTTCAAGTTGAGCCAAAGTGAATCTGTCCGCAAGGAAGAACGACACGTTTGGATACATAACTGAGGCAGAGGGGACACTGTGCCCGCGACGCATGAACGCCGAAAAAGCGACCGTGTGGTATTCTTTTTGATCAAGTTCGCAGTAGCGCTGAGCTCTGTTACCGAAAAAAAAAGGGGGGAACGGCCGTGTACTCGTGAAGACGGAAATGAGTTTCGTTCACAGCACAGTCCGTACCATGACCTGCCCACATGTCCGAGTCACGTCCGAATCAGCTCGTGTCGAATGAACCGGGGCCCAGCGGAATTGAGTGTATGCCACTCGTTCCCACCGGAACTTATATAGACGAGCTGCGCTTGAAGCTAGAAGCTTTGATTCATTGATTCATTGAAGCGCGGTGCGGGAAATCTCGGAAACACGGACAACGTGCATGTCTTCGCGGGCCGGGATCCGCGCCGGCCACAAAGCAAGACCAGGATTGGACGATGGCGATATTCGCGAGTGGGTCTGTGAGCGCTTCGTTTTGCAGCAGTATCGCTGGCATAGCCGTTTGACATGCGTTCGACGAGCGGAGGTAATAACATGGCGGTTGGAGGGGGACTGCAGTTGGCATTGCAAACCTCCGCGTGACATGGCAATATTTGCATCGAGGACTGATATCGAAAACCTGACAGAGATCTCCGAGTCACCGAAAAGGGAGACAAGTCTAATCTAGAACCTCTGATCGCCGACACGCCGAGGGTTTTCCCGCGACGGGCAGTCCAACAATGCTGGACCGACTGTCGGCCCGTCAGAGAACTTGTGGACAGGAACATGAATGTCGCACTGGAGATATGGCTACACGGAGATTCGCAAGGCTGTACTACAGCTGGGTGTTTAGATCTTGGAAGCCACGGAGATGGACGTGGAAATGGGGTTAGAGGCTATGAACGGGTGAAGTCGGATGGCCATTTTATCGGGTCCAGGCACGTGTCATTATCTGTTGCTGATCCGCGAGGAGGCCACCGATCAAACTTTTGTGTTATCGGCCGTCCTCCATCGCACGAACGCACGCATCTCGATACAACTGATGCCAATCAGATGCTGTTGATGGCGGCTGATAAAGCTACCAAGGCGCGGAATCCACTGAATATCGGATCCCAGCGCAAGCGTCGACGTGCACACGCGCGCCGATAGAGAAATTTCTCGAGATAAGCTGCATTCTTGCGACGGAACAGATGTCATGTGGCCGAAACACGGGAAACCGTCAGACCGCAGAGTTGAAGATCGGGCGGGCTGTAGAATGGAAACGCTATCATGTGATCAGAAATGCTCGGAATCGTTCTTATCTGTCGGTGTTCCCTGTCTGAAAGTGAACATCCCGATATTGCAGATCTCTGTGGTTGGTAGCTATGGCATCGTCGAGAGCTGTGCTGGCCCTGGGCCTGGCCAAGACGATACACTTGACATGTAGGGTGCTGATAGTGTCGCTTGCAGAGGACAATGGAATGCTTTGGGACAAGTGAGGCGCTGTCCATGCGTTGCGAGTACTGAACAAGCTGAATTAATCATGAATGAGTCGGCCTTCAAGTGACACGCGAGACATCTAAGAATGATATCTTATCGGTCCCGACAGCTCCCCTTGGTACTTGACCCTCCCTGCATGTATCCTGAATAATGATCATGCGGTCCTGTGCCGCGCTTCAAGAGCTATACAACTTGAAGGAAGTACTACTTTACTGCCTGAACAAGGACCAATGACCCTGGCAGGGACTCGGTTACAGGTGAAATTTTCTATCAATGTTCGGCTAATTCGGCGATCCGCGCACTCCGTCGCGTGTCAGACTTTATTAAAATGTTTCTCGCCGTCCAATTTCAGGCTAGACTCGGAAGTCAATTCCAAGCTGAAGTCTCTCGTCCGAGTCCGGAATAAGAACAAACTGACGACTTGCTTTGTCCGCTCCCTCTAACGCCACCATATCAGAGTCTTCAAGGGTGCGTGTCCGTGTGCTGTCATCGCGACAGTCCCCCTAATCCAGGTCCCTCCTGAAGGTGCCGTCATGGCTTTCTCACTGACGAGACCACCTTCCCCGTCCCGTGACGCAAATATATCAACCCAGGATTACGGCGACGACCATTTGCCTTCCGCACTTCATGCTGCTACACTCTCGAGCTCCGTCCCAAGCTCTTCGGTGCATCCGGACCACCACCACGACATGATCAAGGAGAAAGAAAGGGTGGGTATCGATATCGTCGTCGACTCAGATTGTCTCTCCCTCAGAGGCACTGCCGTCGATGTCGAGCCTGCGTTGCTCAAAGGCCACATCGTCTTACACCTCAGAGAGCCCACATCCATAAAGGAGATCACTCTTCACTTTAGAGGCAAAACCAGGCTGCCAGCACCGTCAGTCGACACGTGAGTATCACTAGATCCACTCTTTCTCCGTTTTTTCATCTCCTTCCCCGCAGCTTGCCCTTGAGCACATCATCACAGTGGTACACCATCTGCAACCACGAGTGGTCCTTCCTCGAGGGCGAAAAACGCCATAGCCACACCCTCAAGGCCGGAATACACCAATTCCCCTTCCAACTCCAGCTGGGTGGTTCTTTGCCATCGAGCATCGCGAACGGCTATGGCGGCGCTCATGTGAGCTACAAGCTCAGGGCTGTGGCCGTACGTCCGGGTCTCGCGCACAATATGCAAGCAACCATGCCGATAACTGTTGTCCGCACTTTCGCCCCCGAAGCCCTCGAATACCAGCAGTCCCTCGAAATTGAGAGCACATGGCCAGAAAAGCTCATGTACTCCATCATGATCCCACACAAGGCATGGGCTGCCGGCGACAAATTAACTGCCATCGTCAAGTTCTCACCTCTCGCCAAGGGTGTTCGGGTCCTGACGGTAGCGACGACAATCAATGAGACAACCAAGTGGCATTGCCGAGGCGGAGTACAGGAACATACCCGTGGTGTCGTCACCGCGAACCATGAAATCCTCCATGGAAATGTAATGTCCGCATCGGAACGGCACGACAGCATCCGTGCGCCGCCGTTTCCCCCAACATCTGGCTTGTCGCAGGAGGATCGCTCGCAGAGTCTTGGATCACTTGCCCTTGCTAACCAAAACCTCTCACTCCGGCAGGTGCCAAGCAGAGCGTCGTCGTCGTCGTCGTCGTCATCATCATCGTCGTCGTCGTCACATGAATCTCATTCAGTACCTGCGCCGCGTTATCCTCCAGCATCTTCGGCTGAACCCGAGGCATCAACGTCGACGTCAACTGCAGAGGAAGAGGTCCCTATGAGTCAGGATGACATCGTCGCTCCGCTTACTCTGTTTATCCCCAAATTCGTCACCCCCTCACATTCCCTCGAACCAATCATGGTCAGCCATCGAATACGATGGTCCATTCTCATGTCCAATCTGGATGGACATACCTCCGAGTTGCGTTGTTCTCTTCCCTTGCACATCCTCGATGCCCGGCTGCTTGATGAAGCCAGGGCGAATTCTGCAGCTACTCGCCGTCTTCTTCTCGACAGTCCCGATGCACCCGTTGATGAGGAACAGGACGCTGAGCTTCCAAGTTACTCCGCACATGTCCGTGATCGTGTGGCAAACATGTATCTCCCTGATTCAGCCACAACACGCGTGCTAAATCCATGGGTCCACAGCAATGTCAGCCCGACGACGTTGATGCCTGAGCGCCAATCCTTGTCTGGCGCCTGGACGCCAGGCACTGTATCTCCCTCGATGCCTCACCCTGTCTCGTCCCATCTTCCTCATGTACCTCAGTCGGGGACCACCGCGCCTCTCGACTGGGTCAACTCCGAGCTTCTCCTTTCCATCTCTAACACAGTCCCACCCCCATCCCGTACCAACACTACTCCACACTCGCATTCGCCATCTAATTCCGTGAGTCGACCAGAGAGCAGACTCGTCAGTCGCCGTAATAGCCGTGCGCCAAGTCCGGAGCGCCACCTCACGATGACGTCCATCACTCCTTTTCCTGTATCTTCCATTTCCACTTTCCCCGAGATGTTCGTGCACGACGGCCATGCGAGCCGGACACTGCCTGGGCTGTTCAGTATTCAAATGAAGCCACATACGTCACTCACCTCTCCCGGCTGGCTCTCCTCACGATCGAATTCGTACTCGAACCTCATGTCGTTGGCGGATGTGGGCCATGCGCATCGTGCGTCGATGCAGAGTCTCTATACGCCGCGACAGTCTGTTTCTACAGCGCTGGTGCCAGTGCCAGTGCCAGCGTCACAGATGCCTGCGATGTCCGAGAGCGTGCCCGAGAGCATGTTGTGGCATCGTGCGTTTACGGAGGTACCCGATTATGACGTAGCCTCGCGTGGTTTCATTGGAGGCGTGACGCCGCTGACGAGTATGCGAGGTCTGCCCTCGTATGAGGAGGTGGAGAGGGGTGTGGACGGGGTTAGCGGCGTGGATGGGGATGATGACCGGTCGACGATCCGAAGGACCAGTGCGTCCCGGCAGGCACACGTGGCGTAGACGGCCTAGCGTTTATCGTCGTTGGCACGGTTCTCTTACCACTTTCCTTTTCTTTCTTTTTTTTTTCTCTCGTGCTGTGTTTTTGTGTTGAAATGCCGTCGAGTCAAATGCTCACCCTTTTTTTTTCCTACACTCGTTTCTTTTCTTTATTCATTTAATCTTTCTAATCGTTTTTCTGTGATCAGTGTGCCATCTGTCTCCGTCCGTTTATATCTGCCCCCCTCTCGATTCAACTCAGATGTTGCTTCTCCCTCTCTTTCTCTAATCGGGCATCCCTTGTATATACATAGACGATCTTTGGGCTTTTTTGTATCTCGCATAGTCAATAGATGTTTTTGCATTGGCTCGTATGTGCGTATTGTGATTGTCAAATTCGTATGAGGTATCGGGAAAGGCACGGTCTGATTCGAGTTTCGAACGATGGATCCCCAAGTTTTACTAGGTCTTCGCGCCGCGCCGGGTGCGTGCGTGCGGTAGGGTTTCAATCGAGGTTGGTGCGCCTTCTTCACACGCCGCCGGACGGTGATGGGGGCGATGATGCATGCCATGGATGCGTTTCAAATCATGTCCGCAGTGTCAGCATTCGCGCCCGCAATGCACTTTTTTCGGGTCCGCCGTCGGGTACATAATGGGTGACGTTGGAACGTTGTGCGGCCGTTGACGTCGATCGATCGTGAATTGACTGATGCCGGTCAACCGAAGCACGTCCGTAAAACACCATTCTATAGAGATTTGGTGATACATATGTACATACTTTCCTTGTTACGCTATCACTAGAACTAGATCTACATTTGGAGTTCATATCGGGCACGCGCCTCAGGCCAACGTCTTGGGCAGACCGTCGTTGCCCAACAAGGACGCCTCATCGCCCCTGACACGAGGTCCGTCTCCAACGCAAGTGTGAATGAGCGTCTTGACGGCCCCCGTTTCAAAGCGCTTGGCCACGGCGGCATTGAAACCGTCCACGAGCCGACCTTGAACCGGCGGGGCGCCTCCAAACAGCTGGAAAGCATCGTTGAACGATTCCTGAGGGAAATACGAGACGATCAACTCGATGATCTCTTTCATGTTCTCTCGAGGCGCGTAGATGACCGCGTTCGGGCCTGCGTCAAACGTGTACGCTGCCTTGTGCTTGCCGCCCTTTTCGAGGGAAACGCGGTTGTACTCTGTCACGACGGTGATGATCGCGCGACTGACGTCGTTCATGTAAAAAATGGGTGGGTCGGTGTCGAGTGCGACGGCGTGGAACTGGTTCGAGTCTTTCATCGTGATGGCTGCGAACGTGTCAAAGTCGCGGTTTTGGATGGCTTTGGTGATGCCGCGCATTCGGTCGGGGACGACGGTGAGGCGCTGTGGGAAGAGGGAAGAGGTTTCGACGGTGCGTTGCATGCCGGCTGTGGAGGAGGTGCCTTTCTTGTCGTCAGAGACGACGCAGATGAGGGCGTGCATGTCGGGCCAGTCGGCCTCTGATGCGACTTGGTCGGCGAAGGAGTCGGAGCCGTCAGCGGCTGTGCCTTCTCGCCATGCAACGAACCCGCCAAAGAGGGAACGGCAGGCAGAACCAGAACCCTGGCGAGCAATGAGGGAGAGTTCTTTGGGGGATGCAGGAAGCTGGTACAGCTTTGCGAGGGAGTAAACGAGGGCCGCAAAGCCCGACGCGGACGAAGCGAGACCGGCGGCAGTGGGGAAGTTGTTGTGCGAACAGATGTGGACGTTCCAATGCGAGAACTCCATTGGGAATGAGGATTATTTATTTATTTCAAGTTAGAAGGCGAGCGCACCTTTTCTGCATTGGGATTTGCGTCTTCGAGTTCCTTTCGGAGGCGTTTCATTTCACTGATGCACGTCGCGAGACGACCGCCTGGTTTGATCTCATCGCGCTTGCCGTTGAGCCATAGGGTGTCCTCGGTGAAGGAAGGGTCTGCACGAGAGGTGGTGGTGGAGCGGAGGTGATCTTGGTTGAGGGTGACGGAGAGGGAAGCGTTGGTCGGCAAGATGAGCTTAGTGTCTCGCTTACCCCAGTATCTAGATCGAAGTCAGTAGGACGTAACAGATGCGTTTCGATCACACTGACTTGATACAAGCGATGTTGACCGGGGCAGTTGCAGTTGCCTGGAAGAACTTGGACATGGTGATGGTTGTGGTAGAAGAAAGAAAGAAACGGTGCGAGTCGGTTTTATGTTGTCTCGGGAATCAAAACGTCCGGCGTTGGGGATAGTGTCGATGTGGCTGTGCTCAACGATTTAAAATTCCCTTTTTAGGATACGAGTATCGGGTGATAATACGGGCCGAGAATATACCCGATGTGGAAATTATAATGGATTAGTCACGTGTGGCCCCAACGACGATGGCGTCGTCCATTTTCGGGCGCTGACCGGGTTTACACTTGCATTCACTCTGAGCTCGACGACGACGACGACGTGGACGACGTGGACGACAACAGCGGCACGTAAAAATCCGTCAGGATATATCTTCTTGTTTATTCTCTTATAAGTATCACCCTCCTCGACATCTGTACCATCTGCCGAACGTTCCTCCGACGCATTGACCTCTGGAATTGGCACCAGAGGAGTCCTTTTGTCCGCAAGGACTCTTCTTAAATAGCAGCTGGTTGTCTTGTGCATCCTAGTCAAATGCCATGTTTTATCCCCAACAATCTCCGGCTGTCGCTCACAAACATCCAAACCACCATGACCAGTCTCCATGGTCCCGGACACATCATCCCGTCCTAGGACCCCCTACCTCACAGAATATCGGCCCTCCCCCCGCCTCGCCAGGTTTTCCTCTTTACACCAATGGATCGGTAAACCCGATGCAACATCACCCCGCTCATCCGCACGCCCTCGCACATCCGCCTATCGGACACCACCAGCATCAGAACTCCCTTTCACACTATCCTTCCCCTCCAAATGGTCATATCCATACACAGCATATGGGCCCAGGATCCCCAGGGAGCGCTGCGAGCCAAATTATCAATCCCCACTGGCAACAACAGCTTCTCAAGTGCGAGGTGCGCGGCTATTGCATGTCCTATATATATGACCAATCTGATCGACCGCTTTATTTTACAAAGATGATCAGGTCGTCCCGTTTGCCCCATCACCGTGCACGAGCAAGCGCCATGGCCTCCAGGACCATCACTAAGGCCGCCATCCCAATCACAAATCCTAATCTCGTTAAACCCACCGTCAGCACCGACACACCACCCAAAGAGTCTGAGGCTCCAGCAACCTCCTCTACTCCTGCCCCCACTAGTGCGTCAGAAAGCTCGCCCAGTCTCGCAGGTTCTATGGTCAACCACCCCTCGTCAACCGTGGCTCCGATAGCCGAGGCACCGCGGCTAACGGCAAAGCCCCCGCAGAATACGTGGAGCTCGTTAGACATGGGAGGTGTCAACATCAAGACGCTTCCTCCCACGTCCGGGTTGTTCACGTTCACTTTCCTCATTAATCTGTACCTCAACCACAACGGGCTGTTATCCATACCTCCGGAGATTGCCAAACTCCGTCATTTGGAGCTCCTCGATTTGTCGGGAAATAATTTGGGTTCAGTCCCACCGGAACTTGGGATGCTCACGCAATTGAAGGAGCTTTACCTTTTTGACAACCATCTAGTAACCCTGCCTCCGGAACTCGGCAGTTTACATCAACTACAGACCCTTGGTGTCGAAGGCAATCCTCTGGATACCGCGCTGAAAAGCATTGTACAAAAAGATGGTACTCCAGCCCTCATTTCTTTCCTGCGTGACTCGTGTCCTGTGCCGGCCCCTCCACCCGAACGGTTGTGGAAACATGTCGTTACTGCGGTCGAACGCGAAGCGATGAACAATGACTCTCATGCGGAGATATTCAGCGTCCTCTGTTACAACATCCTTTGCGAGAAGTATGCCACAGAGCGGCTTTACGGCTATACACCATCTTGGGCACTGTCATGGGATTACCGGAAGGAACTCATCTTGACGGAAGTGATGAACTACGATGCCGACTTCCTGTGTTTGCAGGAAGTGGACACCACTCAGTATGAGGAGTACTTTATCAAGCACCTCCAGGGACAGGACTACGAGGGCGTATATTACCCCAAGTCACGGTACAAGACGATGAGCGATGCAGATAGGCGGCAAGTCGATGGTTGCGCGACTTTCTACAAGGCCAACAAGTTTGTCATCGATTTGTGCTTGTTTGGGACACATGTTAATCACTTTCCAGATATCAATTGGTAGAAAAGCAGCTGATCGAATTTAGCACCGTCGCCATGCAGCGCCCAGATTTCAAAAAGACGGACGACATGTTCAACCGGGTTCTTGGCAAGGATCACATTGCTGTCGTATGTTGCTTCGAACACAAGGAGACAGGGTCGCGTGTCATTGTCGCGAACGCCCACATTCATTGGGATCCAAACTTCCGGGACGTCAAGCTCGTTCAGGTGGCTCTTTTGGTAGACGAAATAGAGAAGATTGCGGCATACTTTTGCAAGCTGCCTCCCCGACCGCCAAACAACTCTGAGGACATGTCTGCCCCACAGCCACGATCATCACCCGTGTACAGCGACGGGACGAAGATACCCCTGGTTATTTGTGGCGATTTCAACTCTGTCCCCGCCAGTGGTGTGTGCGAATTCTTGTCCAATGGGTCTGCGCCACCAGATCATCCTGATTTTATGTCGCACCTTTACGGGAGGTACACTGCGGAAGGGTTACGGCACAAGTTTGGTCTCAAGAGTGCCTATGCCGCAGCGGGCGATCCCCCCTTGACGAATTTCACCCCAAGCTTCCAAGGTGTGATTGACTACATCTGGTACAGCACAGGCAATTTAGCAGTCAATGCCGTTTTGGGTGGGGTCGATAAGAGCTACCTCGACAAGGCAGTCGGGTTCCCAAATGCCCACTTTCCTTCAGAGTCAGTCAGATCCGTTCAAATCTCCGGTTTCACTTTATTGAGTTTCCTTTTTTAGCCATGTCTGCCTGGTGAGCGAGTTCCGGGTGAAACCCCCTCGAGACAGTGTGCCGCGACCATCGTTCCTCTTCCCTTCGCCAAACGGTTCACACTGATGACTTGTGGTGGTTTAAAGGGTATCGCGGCGCTTTTTCCCCTCCTGTTTTCTTTGAGCATGTATTCATCCCCACATTCTCTTTCTCTTCATTTATCCCCGTTTCTCTTCTTGTAATATATTTCTTCGATCGGTACAATGTTGGCTTTTGTGCATTGTGCATTGGAGGGATGAATGTTTTACATACGCAATACATACGTGTTTGAAATCAAATCTTGTGATATTTTCTTTCGATTCATCTCTTTCCGAGATCATTTGTGTCAATGCCGTTTTTTGCTTTTTCTTTTTTTCGTTTTTTTTTGCTCAAGGTACTCTTGCTACTATACATAACTTGCCCATCGTCGCCGAACTCATTTGCTTGGTTGATATCCCCCTCTCTCTGTTCTCATATATACACCCTTTTATGTTTGTCTCGTTGTCCCTCCGCATCGTGTACTAGTCTGGGACCCAGACCGTCTGTGAGGCAAGCCGTCGATAGACATCGTGTACGTCTGTGTAGCATGCGCGTGTTCAATTTGACCTTTTTTGCGTGTCTCGTACCCCCCCAAAAAGACCCACACTGGCATGATCAAGAGAGAAAGTACAATAAAGGTGGGATATTGTCGTAAGGCATCCATCTTTATTGCACGCTCTTGATCATGTTACGGAACACAGCATGTCATTTTAAGATGCTTTTTTTTTTCTCGCATGTGCGTCCCTGGACCGCCGTGGGCCATTTCGTAAACAAGGGAAGGTGGGATCGGGGGAGATGTATGTATCCCACATATGCTCAACGAGCATTTTGGTAAAAATGAAGGAGATCGATCTATCTTGTGTAGTGGTTTCACCGAGACTGGGCTCGGAATGATCTACATACGATGCCTAGGGAGGGCGTTCAAGGGATCTACTACCACGATCATGATGGGCTCAGACTCGTTCTGAGTGTCACACATGTTGTCCTTCTTCTTGGACCCCGTTTATTCATCATGCATCCATCCTGGTTTGGCACACGATACTTCCCCGCTGACTCGGTCAGAAATAGTAACATTGTAGAGTTGCTTACATATATAGCGTTGAGATATCATATATCATGATGGAACTAGTCATTACATACTACACAGCGAGTTTTCTCTCTCTCGTGAGCCCGTACGGCCGACCGGCCTACACGTGTGGGACATATTGTGGCGAGCGTCGAGACAACACCGTCTCATGAATGACTACAACAGTATCACGTTCAACAGTCAGAAACCGAGGGCCAAGGGGGGGGAAAGCGACATAAAAGACACACCAGCACCAGAGTTGTTGGATCCACCATTGTTCAGCGTCAGTCCTTTGACGTTCGACCTGTTGATGTCCACGCAATTGGTCTTGGTGACATAGTCACGGTCACTACATCTGAGTCCCTGCCGCCCGTGTGCCTGCCTAGTTATCGAAGACGCGAGTGTATTCATCTGCTGAGCAAAATCGGTGATTGAAGACAACATGGCAGGGTCGAGAGGCCCTTGGGCAGATGAAGGAGGGAAGGAGATGTTGATTGGTGAACGGGGGATTCTTGATTGCCTACTACTAGGAGGCGACTGCGGGGGTGGAGGAGCAGGCCTTCTGATAGAGGGAGAGCGACGAGGAGAGTGAGTTCCCGAGTTACCCGTGGTCTCCGATAAATTGCGTGAATTACTCGACAGTGTTATTCGTCGGGGTGGTGGCGGCGGCGGCGGAGACCGCCTCCGACGTGGAGTGGAAGAGTCACTGCGTCTGTCAATAGACGTTCCTGACAAACCATGGGCATGATGAAGGGAGGAAAACAAGGACCCGGGACGACTTACCGAGTGGGGTGTTGATCGCCTCATTGAGATCAGACGAATAGTCGCGGTCATTTTGGGCTGCATGATCAACACCAATGTTTGACTCTGATACCTCTGAGACAGAACAGCGTGGCATATTGAGTGGTGACAAGATGTTCGTACTTGCTCGCCCAGGATTACCGTCCGCAGGCGTATCCGTTTCGGGCGTCCTTGTGCCCATCGAGTTAAAGGATAAGCCAAGTGCATTGCTCTTTCCGGCGGTGAGCCTGGTTCTCCATTTTGCGTGAATATCGTCCTAAAGAAATAAATTGTCAGAATCACGATAGCAAAAATGACAATCCAATCAACTCACTTTGGCACGTCGGCGGAGGTCTTCCGCTTCTTCGAGGCACTTCGCCGCCTGCGGTGAAGGCAACCCGAGCAAACTCTGAACCCGCCAGCTGTTCGATTCCGACTCTCCCGTCTCTTTGAGACGCTTTCTTAAACTGTGAATGGATCCTCATCATTGGCCCATCTGCTTTATGATCATGCAATATATGTCAACATACCTATCCTCCTCCTCCACGAACACATTTCGGTCCGTCTCGGATAGTACAGAATTTTCATTTTCATATTCATGCCTGACGATCCGCAAAACTTCATCCAGGATTTCTTCAGTTTGTTGAATTGTGACAGAGAGTGAAGGCATATTTGCGCGAGCACTGTTATAGAAAAAAAAGGGGGAGAAATGGATGGAACTACTTGGAGTCGATCCTCGGGTGAGGGCAATTTATTGTCTCTTCCATGCGCCCCATGGTCGGCTGGTGAGCTGACATTCGTGTGTACCGTCGTGCACTTGCTGTGTGGTTTCCTCGCGACGAAGAACAAGGAAGCCCCCCAAAAAAACAATAGGCAAACAAGACGAGGTGTTGGCGCATCAATCGGGACCTACAAGGACCTACATTTATGTAATCACAGCAACGTGAACTTTGCCTTTTTCCGGACATCGTTGCACAGCATGTTTGTGGGTTTTTGTGTCAGAATAACCCAAGTCCCTGCTCGAAGCGGCGCTGGGATAGAGCCTAATTTGAGACCGTTTCGGAGTGACTTGTCAGAGATTTGAAGGAGGTTGGGACTTGGGACCGTGTGGTTGAGCTTGAACTTGAAGCTTGAAGCGGCACTGTGGCACAGCCTCGATTCTGAGCAACTCTGTGAGTGCGTCCGTCTCGGTTGCGCACCTATCTTAGTAGGAGATACGAAATGAGTTTCTCATCGCTGGAGGCTCGATTTCAGCACAAGATACCCCACTGACTCGAGTCAGACACGATGGCAATGAGAGTTGTTCATACAGCGTTGGAATTATGGATACTAGTACATCATAATTGAATTGGTCATTACGATACAGCAAGTTCTCTCCCTGGCGAGCCATCAAAAGGATGTACAGTAGACTTGCTCATAATGCATACGAGTGGTTCCTAGTCGCCATTAGGTTCGTGTGACAAAAAGTGTAGGGATTATGCATTATTACCTCATGCATTATGAGCAAGTCTACTGTACAAGAAAGACGGTCGATACAAGTGTGGGACATGTGGCAACGTCGACGTTACGTCGTCATATATGAATCACTACATATTGGGTCCAACAGTCAGAAAGGGTGAAGAGATTGAAAGCGACACAGAATACACACCAGCACCACTGTTCTTGGTTCCACCATTGTTCAACGTCAGTCCGGTGACACTCGAACCATTAATGTCCACGCAGTTGG
>JBBPQT010000362.1:0-17079 GCA_038092715.1 Boletus smithii | reverse complement strand
CAAACATCTTCGGAGCACTCCGGCATTGCAGGTCCGGTCATATGTGTTCATTATCTTTGTTAAACTGAACGACCGACTGTAATGCTAGGTTTCTATCGCACAAACCAACTATAATCTACTGGGGTCTGGTGAAGCTCTCGATTTTATGAAGGATATGTTCAACCTCCAAGATAAAATGGACGATCTTGTTGAGGAACTCGACGATAGTACAAAGGAGGCCCTGTCCGCCATCGCCGATTTTGCAGGTCCGATTACTTCTCTTACTCAACGGCGAAAGGGAACCAAGGGGACGGGGGACAAAATAATCTGGAACATCGGATCCGATTCTGTAATTTACCCAACCATGTGGTCAGCGTCGTGCGGGATAGTCTCCCTTTATAGATGACTCTGAAATTCTGAGATGATCCTCCACGGAGTAAGTCCCCTGGCATTCATCCGGCTCTTCCTTATGTTGACCCTCTCCAGTTCACTAATGTGGATACGATCTCTCGCGAGTCTGATGCCTTCGAACGAGGGTTCCTCAAATTTACGAGACAAAAGCGCGAGGTGGCAATATCGCAGTACCTCACAAACCTCAATAATACCATTCCCGGCCTTCAAGTGCGGACCCTTCGCTCCGGGGGCTACATTATCTATAGCTCCTTTGGTGGGAGCCATCTCGTCGACCTTAATTTACCAGACGTCCACATATGGTCGGCTGCGAAACAGCTCTTCGAAGGTGTCGCGTTTATGCACGAGCACGGCATCGCCCATCTGGACATCAAACCTGCGAACGTCCGCATTCATCCTGATGGCGGTTGTCATTCAATAATTGACTTTAGCATCTCCGAGTTCCTCACGCCCGATACGAAACTTCGTGGTACGAGAGGCACGGATCATTACATTGCCCCGAAGTCCTCATGGAGAACTCCTAATTCGTGCTGACCTTTGGTCATCCAGGAAGACATTGAAAGAGTTGAGTTTGCGCTGCAGGCGATCCACAAGGGAGAAAGAGTTCCTAGTCGGTATTTCCAGGCAGCTGATGGCCGATGATCCGCTGGAACGACTGACGATGTCAGAGGCGTTGGATTGGGTGGCTGACTTTGAGTCTTCTTCTGTCCAGCGTCCGTAGATGAGGTGTGTGTGTGTTTGATTTTGATTGGCTGCCAGCGTAGTCTTATGAACTCATCCAGATTCAGCCTCGCAACTGGACTCGCTGTCAGAGTGACACCACCCGATTTTATTCTGTGTTCTGTGTTCTGTGTTTATGGTTTATTCTTATGCATATGCACTGTGGGAAGTAAATATACCTATGGTCGTTGCAGATCACATCACTGATCAATGATATTTCATTGATACAAACACTTAATCAGCCACACATTGTATACTAAGTGCCCTCCAGGCGCATCTGGGCCCCGGCTCCTGGTTGGTGAAGTGGCGATCATGGATCACACGAACGTGGCTTCAAATGTACCACGGGTGATATATTTGATATTGAGTGTGCTACCAATATTCATCATGATGTCGTTGTTGATGGATTGGTGCCATCATAGTGGTGGGGTGGGGTTCGCATTGCTCGACGGGGCCCATCACAAGGGGAGATGGAAGGGAACCTGCACCAAGGGTTTGATAGGGCCGACCGCTCCAGTCACCGTACGACAGACGGTTTGAGAATTAGATTCAATGATAGACCCGCGCCTCCAGGATGAGGGCATTCGGCGTTTTTCGACAACTGCGAAGGAATCTCTGATCAAGAGATGAATCGATTCGCATCGGGGAATCAACGCATTTTATCACCAGACTCGAACAAGGGCTTGAACGAGTGTAAGCGTTTCTCGCCGCAGGTAGCGCAAGGTGGAGAAAGACGGTTGGATGATGGCAGGAAGTAGAGCGAGCGGATCATGATCGAGTACGAACGCGACCGACTATGGCAGTGACATGAACCAGCCGGAGCTCGCCAATGGTGCAAAGGAAACCCCAGGAACGCATGAAAGTTGAATGATGCCAGCTCATAGCTCAAGCACTTCCGGATCGATTGGTGGCGTGAAGAGTTAGTACCGTATTCAAATGTCCTGTTTCAACTTGAAGCTGCCTGCCAGGCCACTTTGGAGAAATGTCGAGGGATTTCAGCTCGAATTTCAGACAACCAACAAAGATAGACTATTAAATAATGCAGATGTTATGAGAGTCTGAAACGTGGATGTTAAATATAAAATACCAGATATGATCGGAACAAGGAGTGGTAGCTATGATCTTGCTTCCACTTTTTGGTCTGCTTACGGGAGACCCCAGATCCACATTTCGTGACACGTATCGACCAGCGAGAGACCGCGGAGGTGCCAACGCGCTACTTTTTCACCAAAGTCATGAGGATCATCAATCAATTCTGCACATACTGTGTAGTCAAGGTACCTTACAGAAAGAACCACCTACTCGATATCCTACCAGAAGCGGTAGACGATGTTACCCTAGGCAGTACCCGCCTCGATCAGCTGTTCCAACTGCTCTGCATCCATCCCTGGTGTCCTAGGCACGATACTGCACCGGAACGGGAGTGGATGTCTGCACCATACGGCGTAATCGGGATCAGCAACATACCCAGTACAGGGACACCTCGAGTGCATTTACTTACATCGTAATGCCGCTGGAAAATTTCAGTTCTATGGGAATTTCCACCCCATTCTCGTCCCTGGCCTTCTCGATCGTGAACACGGCCAACATCTTGACAATCACAGACCACACGGACGTGTCCGCAAAGTGCCTCCCGACGCAAATGCGCCGGCCGAATCCGAATGCAATATGTTCGACGTCATCAGAATTGAGTGTGCTGTCGTCGTTAAGGAAGCGCTCGGGATTGAATTCATGGGGATTTGTGTATTTGGATTCATTGCGGCTCATTGACCTAGCAAGGTGAGAACGGGGGTCGTTCAACGTTCAACATTGGTCGAATTGCAGAGAGGAAAGAAGAAGGCTGACCAAAGGTTAGATACGATGATAGCTCCTGCGAATACGTATGAATATATAGAAATTCTGTGGAATGTGGATCACACCTTTCGGAATGCGAAATCCGGCATAAACGTCTTCATCAACAACGGCATGTGGGACCGCTGACAGATAAATAAATCAACCAAAGAATAAGTGCATGTGGATAGCACTTACCCAAAGGGACGACGGGGCAGTACCTGAGGGTCTCTCGAAGAATAGCGTCGATGTAAGGTAGCAATGGTCGATCTTCCATCATCGGCAGCCTTTTTCTACCCACTACGGCGTCGATTTGCGCCTGCGCCTTCTTCTGGACTTCAGGGGTCACTGCCATCAACAGCAAGAACAACGAAATGACAGAATTTGACTATCCTCTGCGTTGTGAGCGACAGGAAAGAAAAGTCGAGTTCGTCACTTACTGTCTCAGATGCAGCTAAGAATCTGAGTGAGAAAAGGTATGATCAGAAATCCGTGCTATTCACCTATGAAGCCCGTTGCAGCTGCGTCTGAGAGGTCCTTCATCCATCCCGCATCTGCTACGGTGCCCTTCTCTTCCGCGGTTCGGAGCGCATCGGATACCATCGATGGAGCACAGTTGCCCGCAGACTTAGACGTCAATGAACTTATGCTTCGAAATTCTCAAAATTTCCCTTACCAGTCTCTGTAAAGAGTAGTCGAACGGCTTCTCAATGTATTGCTTCGAGTATGCCTTGGCAATCGCCATTTCCCGTTTGAACGACATTCCAGGAAGCCAAGATGGAAGCTTCAAAACTAGACACCCTCGATAGTCCAGACACACGATGTGGATAAGGTGCAATTTCACTCACGTGCAGGAAACGCGCCGACGAGGATCGAGACATCAGGGCGCAGAGCATGTACAGTGACTTTGAGCGTCTCCGCAATGATATCGAAGAGTTCATCTTTTCGGGACTTTGCGTCATAGTCGTACACGCTACTCAGGATGACAGATCCTGTGTATCTGCAGGGAGCGGTAATTAGTATCAACATCATTTCAAGCAGGTTTGTGTGGAAGACGTACTCAAATATGTGGTCGGGGAATTGGTCTGGACTATCCAGGAGCCTTCGCAATAGTTGACATACTTTGCGATGCTGGAGGGGTGTAAACCTATAGACCGCCTCGCGCCGGAACGTCTGGTGGAAAAATCGCCTATGTAGACGCCATCTATCCCCGTAATGCATGAAGATAGAACTGAAATCCCTTCCACACCTACAAATGATGATCTCATCAATCGATAGGCCTGATGATGTGACATCGAAAGGGGACTTGCAAGTCTCTGGTAGCGAGATAAGGACGGTCGGAATAGTTCCTGGAGCGATTCTCGAGCAATTCCTTTGCGACCGCCTCCGAATTTATGATGACCATGTCCCTTCCCAAAAGTCGGATATACATGAGGTCTCCTAGAGTCACCAACGTTAGCAGACAACGTAAGTAAGGCCAGGATTGCAACTACCGTATTTTTTCGCCAATTCGGCGTACGTTAACCATGGGGCAGCTGAGTTGACTGCAGTGACATTCCCAATGAACGGTAGCCCCTGCGGACCAGGAGGTAACGGATAAGAGGTCCAAGGTCTCGTATTCTTGAGATATCGGCGTGCGATGTCAAGGACCACAACACAGGCGAGTGCTAAACTGGAAATCAATACAGTCCACATCACAGAGTGAAAATGCGAGAACACATACAGGTGGGTCTGCAAGGTTATATGGGGGGTTCCTTACTTCCGAATGGGTCCGCAAGAACGGAGGATCACGGTGTTCGCTTCTGAGACGTGAAACGCACCCTGCTTCTACCACACAACATCGCCAGATCCATCATCCCGGTCGGGTGAAAAAAATATATACGGGAGCCCAGCCCTGAGCCGACGACGGTCGTTTGTAACTTGACCGGCGCATCGATACAGGACACTGCAGTATGCTAAGACCAAGCTTGAAATAAATTACCAAAATATAGTCTCGAGACAGAACTTCAAATTTTGCCTACTTCAAGCGTTTGACGAAACTTGAAGTCGAGTGCAAGTTTGGTAGGCTAACTTGAACTTTGTTTGCTCGACACCATGTCCGAACTATCACCCGTCAAGAGAAGCGGGCCTTACACATATTTGAGAGAACTTATCAATAGCCTTGAACCAAACGTTCTAGGAAATACATACCTGGATGAGTCTACTGAGTGACGTTGGATAGATAGGTTATTTTCCACGTGTTCCGAGCCGTAATACTAATAACAACGTGTATGTGTAACCTGACCTCCTCCAACCGGCATGGCTCCAATCCCCACCACTCTCGACGCTGATGCACAAGCTCTTCTCGGAGCAGTCGAACGGCGTCAAAATGATCTTTCAACGTTTCAAATTCCGCGCCTTCGGGCATGTACCGGACCACTTGCCACACAACAAGCGTGGGCTGCCGAAGTCAGAGAGGACGTTGAACAGCTGGCCAAGCAGGTCGAAGTAAGCGGTTTGGATTCTAGGACCACGACGAATATTGAATGACAACTGGGGCTCGGTTCGCGTTTGGTGGCGGTGGTCTTCGTAGGAACTGGATGTCCTCGTAGATGACCAGCGGAGTCACGGGGCGCGCACGGCGCTCAGAGCAAAGGTGGACGAACATCTCAAGGTGCTTGACGGGTAGGTCCACGTCCATCATTTTGCTCCCCAGACTCACCCGTATAGACTACGCAAGGATTCCCGAGCAGCCGTGCTCGCCTCGAAGCGTGCAATAGATGCGCAGAGTCGATCGCAGCGCGAGGAGCTTCTTCGCTCGCCCTCTATTCGGGAACAAGTAACGCCTTCCAATGAAAAAGTCACGTTCGTATCTTTCAGGCTTCGTGGTAGGATATCTGGCTTAGGACTGCATTTCAGAGAAGATGCACTCATAAAGGCCAACAACAATGTCACTGAAGCGCTACAACGGACAATCGGCCTCATGCAAAAAGAGCTCGAACAGAGCGTTCTCTCTGGCCAACTTCTAGGTTCGTGAGTTTTTTCCCTGTCGGGCTTAATCAACACCGCCCCCGACAGAATCCTCCACGACCACTCTCCAATCCGCCTCGCAAACACACGATATGCTCAATCTCCTCATTGGTACCTCAAAGCAGCTGGTGACAGTGCTCGAACAAACGGATTGGCTTGATCGCGTGCTCATCATCTCAGCCCTCGTCTTCTTCGGACTCGTGGTTTTGTTCGTGTTGAAGCAGCGGATACTGGATAGAGGGCTCAGGATCGCGTTTTGGTGGACGAAGTTCGTACCTGGTGTCGGTGGTTCGAGCGAGCGAGCCACAGGGGAAACGTTGAAGGGAGTCGTGATGGACAGGGGTGCGGGGACCTCATTGACGAGCGTCGTGGTCACGGCGGCAACTATTCCATCGACGCTCGCTTCCGTTTTGGCAGCTACTGCCACATTATCAAGCCATGCGGAAGGTGCCTCGCACGTCGGGGAATCGGTGCTATCGTCAAGCGTTGTTTTAGCATCGGCTGTGGCTGCTGATTCAGGAAGTAATCCTGCTCGTGTCGAGCTATAGGCAGGTACGATAGCTTGCCATTGTATGTACAATGTTCGCCAGGATACGGGATTTTATTGACATGCACGATGATCTACGACTATCCGTGGCATGCACCAACATAGCTTATAGCCACGACCAACCACGGCCTTGTAGTCTAGAGGTACGATACTTGCTTTGGGTTGGTTCGTTTGAATCTTGTGGAAAATTGCAAGTGGCCTGGGTTCGATTCCCAGCAAGGCCCGTCTGTTTTGCTATTTTTTTAAGCCTCAACTGCATGATCTGACCGACAAGTGACGTTGATCGTATCTCGGTCACAACGGTCGAAACATCGTCTTTGCTCCTTTTCACGCAAGTATTTTAATGTGTAGCATCGAGACCCCCGGATCCATGATGAACGCATTTTTGGGCTGGATAACCCAGCGAGTCTTTTCGTTCTGAATCCGTGGTTGGTCACGGTCTGCGCATGTGCTTGTCCTAGTCCTACATGAACATAACAGCTCTGAGATAAGCAACTATGGTTTGCAATGTACTTACTATGTGGAACTCGGTCGATTTTTCAAGTCTGAATCGCTCGAATCCCAAGTCCGCAATTGAGGCCAAGCGATGGAGAAAAAAGGTCCAAGCGGGCCTCCCGAGTTACCAAGGGTTCCTCGGGGGCGTGCAAAAGTCGACTCCAAGTTACTGGGCCCGCGCGGCCCTTTGTGATCCTTGAACACAAGAAAAAAATCGAGTCTCGAGATGTCATAAAAACCAAAATGATACATGATACATACCTAACCATGGATTTTCGCCACGTCGTGACAATCAGGATTTCCCCAAACGTACCGCCATCAAGTTAACGCACCAAGGCAGCGTATCGACGGTCCGTATCAAAAAACGTCCAACGCTACAACGTCGCGTGAGCCACTGCACCCAGTGCGACGTAGCCAGTTGGGCCTCGACAAATGGGCACTCCAGCCAAGCCCACAAGGTCGAATCGAACAACGTCCAGTCCAGTGGTTCTCTTCCCCCCCTTCTTTGACGAGGGTAGAATTCTCGTGTACACGGACCCAGAGTGCGTACCCGTCTCGGCGAGGATTCAATGACGACGGTTCGATGTGGGCAAGCCATCCCGCCGGGCGCGATGTTGCACGAGAAATATGGGGGACCATGCGTCAGATCCGTCAATAAAGGTCAAGACAACCACGCAATTCAAGGTTCCATACAATGGCGGTTACGGATAAAATGGAGATACCCTTTGAAGACTTGGCCTAAGGTAGGTGCCAAACGACATCAGATCTGTTAGGTGGCCGTCAGATCTCGACTCTGCATCAACTGTTATCGGTGGAGGAATGTCCGACGCGTCAGTGGGGAGGAGAACTCACCTACTGCGTGTTCCCGAACAGAAACCTAGACACAGCAGACTCCCCCTACGCAACACAGCATTATAAGTATCAGCCTTCGCCTAAATCCACCCAGCACACTGTCACAGGTTCAGTCTGACAGACAGGCTATACTCCACCGAGTCAATCACAAGAAAAAAAAATCCCATGTGACATACCCACACGCGATCCTCAGCTCACCCGCTCCCGCTCTGGCGCGACATCTTGGCCCTGCTCCTCGCAACCCTCTTAGCCAGCTTTTCCACCCAAGCCCGCTTCTTCTCCTGCGTCTGACTTATATCCCCACCCACCTCTTCATGCACCGCCGCCTTCCTCATATACGCATCGATACATGCCCCCATCTTTGCCTCCACATTCTCCTCGCCCTCTCTCTCGCCCTCGTTCACATCGTCGACGTTGACGGTCCACTCGAAATCGAATCCCCACCCCCGGCGAATGCACGCATCGTCTGAACCGCCTGGTGGATGACTCTCACGCAGGATACGCCTTCCGATCGACCGTGGTGCCGAGGCGGAGATCACGCTGCCTTGGCGTCGCCACCATTCGACGAACCATTTGGCGGCCCGCGTGGTGTCCACGTCACCACCTCGAATGCGCATACCTAGTCGCGCGGCCAGCTGTTCGAGAAATACATACACGTCCGTCGTTGGCTCTGAACCTTTTGGCAGGACTTGGAGATACGCCGGAGCTGAGCAAGTGAAGAAAAGACGTCTGTGTCAGTATCAAGAAAAAAAAAGAGATGAACATGGCACGGGTAGGCGGGCCACTTACAGACGGGATCTAGGATGTTCAATCTGTATAACAAATAATTGACGAGCGCTTCTACGTCGTACAAGCTCTCCTTGATACCGGCTGTATTATTTTTATTTTTATAACTGTTTGTCTGAAAAAGTTCCCCCCAACCCTTGTTACTTACCAATTAAGGCGAGCTTGACGCCTCGTTCGGCGCCTTGTTCCCCTTTGCCAAGGAAGGGAAGCATGACTCCGGGAGAGTCGTAGGAATAAATCAACGGGTTTTCCGATATCTTCAACCGGGTAGATAAAGCGCGCGTATGGCCGGGTTGGGCAGATGTTTGCAATGCCTTGGCAGTGCCTGCAAACAGAATTCAGTCGAAAATGGCAGGTGATTACAAAAAAACACGTAGAAAAGGACAGGGACGACGCGACGTACGACCAGCGATCCCAAAACTCCGAAGAGAGTTTAGCAACGTGGATTTTCCAACGTTGGGCATGCCAACAACGAGCACGTTCATTTCTGTCGCATGTGGGTTGGTCTTGGCTATGTCTGGATGCAATAATTTTAAAAATGACACCGTTCGCAAACCGTTGAGTATGTGGCGCTAGGTGTACATGAAAAAAGGCAACATACTTACGAGCAACTCGCTCAGCGTTTTGATGTCCCGAGGTTTATTGCACGACGCGAGGTGGACTATCTGATCCGGAAAGCGAGCAGCCATGGCTTTGCGGAACGGCTTTTACTATATTAAGCGCAGGGAAGAGATTCGCAGAAGTAAACGGAACGTACCTCTACGCCCCACTCAGAAACCAAGTCGTGTTTGTTCAGAACGACTATCCGCTCACATATCGTACCTCCATACCCTGGTATCGTTGGGGGTGTGGGGCTAGTCGAAAGTGGCGCTATCATGGAAGGATCTCTACCCCGTTCCGCTCTCCATTTTCTTATCGCTCCTGTAGAGAGCGGTGAGTCATGACAATCACCACCCCCAAAAAATGTGACAGGCAAGGGTGGCTTCTGAGAACAAATTTGTGGGGTTTCAAGGCTTCGACATCATCATGTGGCCAGCCACTCTGAGCTAACCAATGTTGGGTGTAACAGCGTGAGAAGATGTGATGAAAATGTCCGTCTCTCGAATTTGCCCGAAGAGATAACGGCCGATCAAAGGCAAGAAAAAGAGGCACTTGTGACTCACGCTCGAGATTGTGATTGATGCTGGTGAGTGGCAGGCGGGCGTCTCTGAGCTCAAGGACGACATCTGTACGTGACAAGAGGGCAGGGAGCTGCTTTGTGAAGCGGTTCATGTGACCCGGGAACCATGACGGCGGAGTTGGGAGGGCAGGGAAAGGGATGGCGGACAGCATCATGATGGCGGACAAAATAGCACGGGGTGCCTTGAATTTCCTGACAGGGGAATACGCAGTAAAAAAGTCTGTGCATGGAATGGATGCGGAGTAATCGAACCTGTACAAGACGGGCAGTTGCCGAGGGCAAGTTCCGTCTCAATTCTTCACTTTGCGCCAGATGTTCAGTGTTAGTAAAGGATGCGAATTTGTGTTATTTACTTGTGTTATTCCATGCCAATAGACGGGACTTGAAATCAGGACAATAAGGTAACGACGGTCTTTATGCAATCAAAGTGAATCATCCAGGTACATGGTGGCGTTGGCTCCAATTGACACTGCATGTATGAAACCGAGGGGCAAGGGGATCATAGTATTCCAATAGAAAACAGATGTGTATTCTGTCTATGCCTAGCGAGATATCATTGTGATGCCAGGGAATACTTGTGGCAACAGAAACTGATAAGTAAACAAAAGTGCAGCGTACAGTGACACTAATAAGAAAAACATACGGAACCAAACCAAACGAAATGACGAGTAAGATATGGGTGTTGGTGTGGTGGGCGCGGGGATCCGAGGTGCAGTGCATGTTATACAGTAAGTGGGATAGCTAGACAGCGAGGCGGGTGTTGAAACAGTTTTTTTTCAATCAAGCATGGGCCAGTGACAAGTGGCGAGATGGCGGTCGTTGCAAGCATTCATATAGGGATCTGTAGCTACCTACGGATGAACGAATATTTTCTACCGAACGATTGAAGGGATAGGAATACTTACAGGTCTAGACCCAGCTGTCCTTGCCGACGCCGATGGCGTCGAAGCTTTTGCCGCTGCGTGTGCGGCGTTCTTGCAGTGTAGGTACAGCATCCAAGTTGATTAGCTTTTCGGATGGGGGTGGGGAGCCCTCGACCCAGCCTTTCCATCCCTTTCTGACAGCGACTCTCTTCTTCCTCTGGGATGGGCCTGGCGGGGGCGATGACGTAGCGACTGCGGGTTCTGTGGCGTGTGAGTCGTCGTCGGGTGTGCGGGGACGTTTTGAGGAAGTTCGAGACGTCGACGACCAGTCGGACGGGCCTGGGGTAGACCTCGGAGACGAAGCCATAGGGGGAGGCGTAACGGAGACGGATCGTTGCATCGTGGCGATGTGTATTGTGGGGCGATAGCCGGTTCCACGGGCACGCCAAAAGGAAGAGGGCTGTATGGGAGGGGCACTGACGGACTGGGTGGGTGGTGGTTGGAGAGGGAGGGTAGGGGTGGATCTGATGGTGGGCTCCACGGTCGGCTTCTTGTCGAGAGCCTTTGGAGGAGGCTTGGTTTTTTTCTCCCTGTCGCGCTCCTTTCTCTCGCGCTTCTTGCTCCTACGCAGACCCTCGTCCTTTTCTACCTCTTTGTAGGGTCCGACGCCGTTGAGCAAGCTTGTGAGGACATCTCTGGCGGGACGAAGATCGAAATCGCCCGCAAGGACTGCGGTAGCGGTGCGACGTTGTCGCTTGTATGGGACGAAGGGGAGAGGATGGTGGTTTGGGAAGAGGAGGGACATGACTGGAGGGAAGACAAAAAGCACGGCGGGGGGGTCGTGTTTAAAGGCACTTTAGGTTGTTGTGTAGGCTTACGGCACGTGGATAAGCATTGACAAACAACCTCGTTGATTCTATATCGGAACCTGATCATATTTTTATTGGCCTTCTTCACTTTGGGTGGCTTGGGAACGCACATTTTGTTCTCAATACCACCGAACCGATTCTTCTTCCTGTGCGCTCTTCCATCCGCACTGCCCTCTCATGGCGCTCACTGGCACTCCCTTGTTCTTACGAGAAACACAGTCATCCCCACGCGCAACGAGCGATCCCATTCATTTAATGAGCCTTGGCAGCTTAGTAACAATACCGACAGTTGCAGAACACATTCAGCGGCGCGACCGTATCGAGTGAAACCAACATCAAGTCTTTCTGATAGACGACCAAGCAGTCTCGACCCGGAAAAAAACACTCGACGAGTGCTACCGAACAAGTCCCTCGACCCACGTCGGAGCTTTTTGTGTCTCCGGCCTAGGTTCGTAATCTCATGTCAATGACTCACGGCATCTTGCCTTTAAACAGAAACCGTCTCCCGCGAGTTCATTCTAACACCACTGGCATCACAACCCTGTTTCCGCATGTCTTCGTTGCCATGCGATGTCCGCGGTTTTTTCCAGTGGTTTTTCCATTCGACGCAGCATCCATGGAGGGTCCCTGCAATCATCGATAGTGGTCAGTCCTAAACGCTGATTGAGCGGGTTCATGCTGCGCATCAATAGCGCTGATTTTTCCCCCGTATCTCTCCGTGGATATATATATATAATTATTATTATAGGTAATAGCGAGGCAGTACGTCTCCAAACCGGGGTGGCTCACTTCCAGGTCTGTATTAGAGCTTAGCCACCGGATCATATCTTACCTCGGCTTCGTAGTGCAATCCTCTCGTACAGCGGAAAGCAAGATTTGCGTCATACTCTAGCGCGACACTGTTGGTTTATGACAGTCAATACGGCATCAGGGAGCTCTACCTCAATTCCAACCAAAAACTCTCTTTTGTGCTCCTGAAACGCAGCACATGACACCCCATCGATCCGTCGCTTAACTGGCACGCTGCTCCTGTGGACCTCTCAGATAAGCAATGATAAGGTGTTGATTAATTTTGGTTGACTTTGCTGCCTGGATCGTCATCTGCCGACGAACCGCAAACGTATTTGGCACTGGATTGACCGTGCCCTTTGGCATCAACAGGGGCTTAATCAAGATTGAGCGTACTAGTGCAACCGTGCCACTACTATTCAGGGTGGCATATAGAGCCAACTCGCTCGTCACCATCTGGAACCAGCTCAGCGTGTGTAGCGCTCCACATGTACGTCATGCAGGTGGATGACCCCATGGACAGCTAGTCGGAGACTTGCGTAGGTCTTGTGGCGGGCCGTAAAATATTCTCGGGTCCCCTGCGAACAGTCCAACTCGCCAGGATGGGCGTACACGTCGATTGGCCCTTGTTCGGTTTGGGCAAATGGATCTGATCAACTGGTCGCACAGCTTTCTTGCCTAGGACGACGCTGATGATTGATGTATGGGCCCAGAACAAGAGTTCAGACGGCGCGAGGCAGTCGGATGATGACCACAAGAGGGTTCGGCCTGTGCGGGACAAAGGTATTTCAGGGAGGCCCTAGTTTAGAGATCATCTGAGCGAAAGAGACGATGACATTGCCCATGATAAACTTTGGTACATTGACAGGTCCGAATGTTATTTTTTTTCCCTCAAGGTTGTCCAGTGTCTACTTGGAGAATCCCATGTCCGTCGCGACTGGGTCGATGGAGTTCATTCTCGAATTCTTTTCATGCGGCGCGCACAAACGTCATGGGTTACAGACAAGAGGCGACGGCTCAACGAACTGATTTGGGCGGTCCCAGTCCGTTCAACCGCTCGGTCTAACGTTTCCATCATGGGGGAGGATTACACAACACCTCTAGTTGGGCGGGGAAAGACCTATCAGATTCGACGCACTGGACGTCCGCTCTGAAACGCAATTCGTGCATGCCCATGGGTGGGGTTTTACATGACAGGGTCGACAAGCTTGAGCCTTTTTTTGTTCTGTACGCTCCAGTTCTCGCGTGCACCCAGGCTTGTTGCAATTGTTTGCAATCACGGACACGGTTGTTTCCCCTGTGCTACCAGATAGCCTCGTGCTTCGGTCAGACTCGACATGCTAAAAGGATTTAAAAGAATGAACCCGCCCCGAGGGATGAAAAGAAAAAAACCGCACTCTGATTCAAGGATAATGACATCCGCGCAGTAAAAATAAATAAAGACGGTCAAGGATGGGACGCATAGACATACCTTGTATACCACGTGTACACGCTCGGATGAATCGGGTCTCTAGCGTCTAGACGCCCTTCTTTTCGAGACGAGATTGACATCTCACATGTATGGTAGCCTATCAGGGGATGTGAGTATTGATTGAATATGACTACTTACCAACATAGTCCAACCATCGGCAACTTGGATGTATGTCCGGCCGTCAAACGAAACAAAACAAAGCGCTCGGACCACAACCGGGAGATGTCAACCCCGGTCGGCATCACCGGCGCCGGTTGGTTCGGAAGTCAACGTAGCGTCATACCCATGGTGCGAAAAGAATTCCGTTAGTAGTTGGACACCCCCGGAAAAAGAAAAGAAATTAAAGAAGAAAAAAATTATAACCCGTAATTCGTCACCTCGGTGGACAGTTACTCGTATCGGGACGTTCTGAAACAATTAAAAAATCCAAGCATCCCCGTCGATCCGACCAGGTCGGACGCATGACGCATTTGCGTCTGTCACCCGAGCTCGAACACGAACTGGGGTACCAGAATGACCAAGTCCCTGCAACACAATCCAAGAGCACACGTCACTATGAGAGTACTCACCCCTTGGTAGCCTGGCCAAGTCGCCGTGCAACAATGTTTCCTCCTGTACGAGCCCATAACCTCACATCTTTAAGAGGCTTTTCAACGAAACCTAAATAAATCACCGTGAAAAAAAAAAGTTCAACTACTAGTACAGTACACTCGCTCATACTGCATACTACTTGCGCCGGCCATTTATCCATTTTATTATATGTTAGAGCTCATTTTTAGAGAAATTATCTCGATATAGTAGTAATTAGGGATATAATATAATAGGGATATTTTAGTTGGCTATAATATAACTATTATCCCAAAATCTAAACAGTATTATGTTATATATATAGGGGATTTAATTATATTTGGTAATAATAGGAATAACAAAATTATTATTATTATGATTTAATTACCTTGTTTACAAGGTCACTGGGGGGGGACAATTGTGGCTGTGATGTTCCGTTTTTTGCCCCCCCCGTGGAAATTAGTTTCCTTGTATAGCATGATGCCTGTGCTGCACTTGTTCATGATAGCGAATTCAAATCTATGCTACATGCCATTCTTTTGCATTTCATCCCACCATTTTTTTGTATCATCATCCAGTCTCATTAGCCTCTTGTCCTCTACTTGCAAGTATTCGCTTGGATGCGACATGAGCAATTTCTCGTCAAAGTCCCTCAGAAGATGTATTGATTCACGGCCTCGGCATCATGACAATGCGACATACATGTTGAACGGCATAAGCCTTCCGGATGGAGGCTTTCCTATGTCAATTATCACATTCGATATTGTTTGCCCTTCAGAATCTGTCAGTCATTGTTAACCGTCCTGTACATGTGCCTGTTGTGCAAACCTTGAGAGCAGTAGTCTGTAAATGCATATGCTGGCGTCAGAGGCAGTTGCTTTCTGGTGACAGTTTTCTTTTCGTTTCCTTCTGTTATCATAAATGTTTGCTCTGCAGGAATGATGGGAACTATATTATCCTCCAATCCCTCAAGATCCTTCACTTCATACTTGTCATTTTGATGAGGATGTATGTGGGTGGAAATGTGAGATTCACAATAGGATTGTTGACTGAGAATTCAGGTTCATGTTCATTAAGCACTATTTTTGTGATTTCGCCCCTCGCTCCATTGGTGATGTTGAGATCAGTGTTGATATTGGACGTCACCATCACTTTCATCCCCACCAATAACATGATTGAATCAGGCAGGCCACCATGTTCATCTTGTTTCGAACCATGATATGCTTTTTTGGAAGCCTTTGAGAATTGCTGATTGAGAGTGAGAGAGCAACCACCTATGCTGTCAAAAGCAGGAGACAAGGAAAGCTGTCAACCTGTTTTCCGACAATGTTTGTGTGCTATGGCTGTGTTCCAGTGATGCCGAACGGAGTGACAAGGTGTGATGAGAACAGCATTGCACCACGGGGTGGTTGTAAAATCGGTAGGAGGACAGTCAAGATTGGTGATAATGAGCGAGCATAGCAGTTTGATATGATGAGCCCGGCAACTACCATTTTGAACGTGATGAAGCAGATCAAGCCAGACCGCATCTATTGTTGAGCGGGTAAATGCTGCAGCCGCTAGGGTGCGCATATAGTGAGGAGCCACCTTACTAACCTGGTAGGGTTTAATGTGGGGTAAAAACTCTTAATTGGTTGTATCTATGACACTTGTATATATAGGTGGATATAAGTGGAGATAGAGGATTGTATGTGAGAATAGCTTAAAGGCTTAAGGCCGCATCAAGATCTAATCTAAGTATAAGTAGATAAGATATAATCATAGGGGTTATATGCGCTATACGATAATGGATTTCAACACTCCCCCTCGCTAAATACCTGATAAGGAATGTAAGCGAAAATTGTGCTATAGAGCTGCAAGGGTCGTGTGATGATAAGTCCAAATGGTACAAACTACTATTTGTAGAATGACAAGCCTAATTGGGCATGGAACTTGTTGAACTTTATATGGCTGAGGTTCTTTGTGAACATATCAGCGGGGTTGTCATTGCCTTCTATGAAATAGAGGCTGATCTTCCCATCAGCTACGATCTCTCTGATGTAGTGATAACGGATATCAATGTGTTTACTCCATTTCTCAGTGACAGGGTTTGATGCCATAAAGATGGAACCCTGATTGTCACCGCATATGGGGATTGATGACATATTATACCCAAGTTCGATGAGTAATGTGCAAATCCAGATCGCTTGGTGGCTACAATCTGAGAGCGCCATGTATTCAGCTTCTGTACTAGACAGAGCAATGGATTTCTGTGCATGGGAACTCCATGAGAAGATACCTCCAGCTAACTTAAAGAAGTATCCAGTCTGGGACCAGCGCGTGGAAGGTTCTGATGCCCAATCAGAATCGGTACAAGCCATAATTCCTTGGCCAGAGGATCCATCAAAATCTAGGGAGTAATTTCTAGTCCCGAGCAAGTAGTGGTAGATATACAGCGCTTTGCTAAGATGATCTGGGGTAGGATTGGCTGATTGCTGAGCCAGTGCTGTAACAGCATAGGTGATGTCAGGCCGAGTACTGAGCATCAGGTACAGGAGTGATCCAATCACTTGCTGATATCTGGATCGTAAGGCTGGATCTGCAGTACCCTGATTTGGAATCAGGTAATAGCCGGCAGGTAATGGTGTAGGTGCCGTTTTGGCATTTGTCATGCCGCATCGTTCAATGACCTTATCAAGGTAGGCGCATTGATCTAAACAGATCTTGCAGCC
>JBBPQT010000361.1:0-17087 GCA_038092715.1 Boletus smithii | reverse complement strand
TGGCACTATTTCACTTGCTCCTGCTGTCCAGAATTTTCAAGACATGTATTCTATGATGGTGTTGCTATCATCTTCTACGTTCACGACCACTTTGTGACTCTTTCTTTGCTGAAGTTCGAGCGACTCCCAGACACGTCTTTGTTGAACATAAATCCCTTGTTCTCGAAGGAAACCAATCAGATATCAAAAACCCGACTCAGGTTTGTGGGTCTTGAATGACCGCACGAGAGCATCAAGTTCCTGGTTGCTGATGACAGAATAGGGCTTCTCAATTCTGACGTCTGTAGAGTCGCAGAGTCTCTGGATGGACCTGTAATATACTGGAAATCTCTCGGAATTTGATGTTGCGGTGCATTGCCATCGCCTCGTTAACAAAGCCAAGATCTATTAAGACCCTGGGACGACCTTGTTTACCTGTTCGCTCTAGTCTTGTGAGTTGCGGGAGCTCGATATTCCGTTCATCACTTTCATACTTGGTTAGTATCCTCGCATTCAAACTGTGGTTCACAAAGCTGACGCACTCGTTATTGAGGTTTTTGGCAAGTAATTCCAATGCGGATACTGCGTCACTAAGAAGTTTAGCAGCATTTTCTAGCCACTCGACCACTGGGAGCTCGTCTTCACGGCCACTGGAGTCTTCACCATCAGGAGTGAGGTCCACGAGCAGAGGAATGGCTTCAGCTTTTATCCGATCAATGTGAAATGCAATTCGGGTTGGATCTGTGCCTTCTGCTAGGAGGACATGGACTGCGTGGTCGTAAGTATTCTTCAACAATTCATATGCTCTCTGAACACCAGCAGACCACCGTGATTCATCTTCAAGTCTGTCGGGAAGCAGAGGAAATGGTGCTGGAGTAGCAGCATAATCCATAAGTCTGGGAACTTGCTGATGGGCCTAGAGGCTGCCAGGCAGTAGGATGGCACGGTGAGTCGCCACTATTAAAAAAAATTACAACAAGTTTGGCATCCACAGATTGGTAATACTACTCAAGTATCTCCTTCTTTCTAGTGCACCGGCACTTAACTCACACTACATTACCCTTAGGCACTGTTCAGGTCACTCGTACTCATAGACTATGCAGTATCCAACAGGGCAAGCCCAACGCCATTGTATGTTTTTTTACAACGATGGGACTCACATCTTTCGGGTATGTACTTTATTTTCCTGTCCCATGTTCGAGGAACCAATAACAAATGACGGCGACTCATCAGGTGGGGCAGTTTCTTTTCAAATTGCATGCCAGCATCCTCGCAGACAAGTCAGAGTCCTTTCATGACATGTTTGGTGCAGACTTGGAGGCTACGACACAGAATATTGATGGCCAGACTGAAGATTCACCCATCCTTGTGCCTCCTTCAGTGAGCGAGGCAGCCTTTGAACTATTCATCTCTGTCTGTTATAACAAGTACGTTGAATTTATTTTTGGAATTCACATGACAAAGAGTCTGAGACTTAAAGGTGGAGGCCCGACACAGCTGATATCACGGACGATGTAATCTTCCAGCTTCTTGACCTCAGCCGTCAGTATATCTGCCAGGCTGCTCGTGATTATGCTGTTCAATGACTATCTGAGCGCCGTACTGCCATCCAACCATCACACCTGCTCTCAATCTCAAAGGAATACAACATTGTCTGGCTTTTTACTTACAGCTTTGAACAACTCGTCAGAGCAAGATTTGACAATTTAACATCTGATGAATACATTATGCTGGGACCGGCAGTGTGGGCCACTGTTCTCAAGACGAAGGAGCGTATCTGACTTCATCGCCATATCATTGCCTGTGAACCCCCTCCCATGATCCATGTGACCGCTTGCACTAACAGCAACGAATGTACAGATGACTGGAAACAGTTGTGGTGGAATGGCATGGGCCGCTTCCTCTTGGATGGGAGGAATCCACAGCCATACAAGGATGCTGTTGAGCGATTCGAGCAGATGGATATTGGGAGGGTGTCTGTTGAATGTTGGAGGGCAATGATGGTCGTCATTAGGGGACAGCTTGGATTTCAACACGAGGACAAGTTCATTGAGTGGATTGCCAGAAACCTGGCTGATCGTCTCCTTGACACCACCAGCGACATGGGCAGTCTATAGTACTTACTAGCTAGTCTATAGTACTACTAGTAGCTATTCTGCTATTACAAAGGATGTGATATAGGTAATTAAAAAAATCACTCCCAAAAAAAACTGCTCCCCCCAAAAAAAAAATCACGCACCCAAAAAAAAAAATTGCGCACTTGAAAAAAAAAATCCGCTCACCAAAAAAAAATTCTATCTTTTTTTGGTGTTTGCAGCATCATAGTACTTGTGCCGCGATGAGTTCCCGCAACGGTTTTATACTATCGAGAAATTACAGAAGACGTTGCCACAGTTTTGGGCAAGCCCTTTTGTCCTACATGTTTTCCTGATTTGCACAGAATTTCAGGGTTCAAATGGTTTGCTATCACGTATGGATATGATGTTCAGCTTTTGCATGGCGGGATGAATATTGATGTGGGCTGACAGTGAGGTGGAGAGACTGCCAAACATGTTGCGTGATGTGCAAAAAAAAGATTGAAGGTGGCAGCTTCAGCTTGATCTTCGGCATTGCCTCTTTGGCCTTGGGGCGGGTCTATCATCCGGCGGAAACTCGAGCTTAACCCAGGGGCCGCCGAGGCTGAGCTTGTCAGCTTCGACCTCCTGTCTTCCTGAAGCTGCTGGAATCCCAAGGTAGACAATGTCCTCTTTCCAGGGTTCTTTCAGCAAAAGCTCATCCTCCGATTCCGACTCCTCTTCTGGTACAGCTGCGAGGTTCAAGCCGCAAAAAGCCGGAACGCTGCTGCACGGGGTGCTGTTTGCCACCGTGTGCTTTTGCGGGACCAAGGACGATGCTCGGGTGCTCTCCGAACCACGGAGGGTGACCTCATACTCAGCCAGAAAAGCCCTGGGTAGATGTTGGCTCTCGTCTGACCAGAGGCTGGCACTGTCCTCCGACGGCTGAGGTGGTTGAAGGGAGCTGGGCAAGGCGCTCAATCGAGCCTTACGCCAAGGCGTGCCGGGGCGATTGCGCAGTCATCGGATTGCTGCTGGGGTGGGGGCGGATGTCAGCTGAAAAGGAAGCCGAGGCAGTTGCAACTTTGGATCCTGAGAGTAGCTGCAGTTTTCTTTCAAGCGACTTGAGCTGGGACATGGCGTGGAGGGGGTCGAAGCACGGCTGCTGGGGGGCAGTTCCTCCAGGATTGACGTTAGGCGAGTTTTGCCTTCCCGGTGTTCTGTGAGAGGGACCCGACGTGAGCGTTTCCGCATCTGCTGGACCATTTGAGTGAGCAAAATCTCATCCACGTCCGAAGGAATTGGCTTCAAAGGTGATGATGACGGCAGGCACGTTTCGTCCTTCGTGCATAAGTCACCCGCGCCCGCATTGTGCTGCCGGATGGGCTCATCGACCCAACCAGCCGCCTTGCTTTGGGCCCAGTGTCAATTGACCATCCAATGCAGAAGAATCCGTGCGCATATATGCACCTACCACCTCTGCAAGTCGGAAAGGTGATCCCCGACCTTGGGGCAACTCAGATACTGCTCGATGTGGCAGTAGACTGGCTACCAGCATTAGGTCAGAGCTCCAGAGCACAGCTCATTTTGACCTACCTTGCAGCCCCCTAATCGTCGAAACAACTTGCAGGTTCCTTTTCCTTGCTGGACAAGGCCCTCGCACCCAGAAAGTGCAGCCCCTGTCACGCCGGATTCTTCCGTGTCGGAGGTTGAAGCTGTTCAGGGCGCTGGTGTGAACGTGGAGGCGCATGCATTGATTCCATGCCTTAACAGTGTCATTGAACCGATCCTTGTGTTCACCACCATGTTTCAGTACGAGATACTCCTGGTGATCCATGGCATCTTCGAGGGGTGAGTAGATTAGGAATGCAGACCAAACGTGCTCGGAGGTGAGTGTGAAGCCAAACTGCCATCCAGCAAGGGGCTGGTTGGAACATGACATCGCTGCATTGTAAAAGCGTGCACAGGTGGTTGCTGAGGACCTAGTCAAGAGATAAGCACCAGATCGAGATAGAGGATGGGGGTAGACGCACCAGGTATCCATTGATGTCATCCACATCTCAACAACTCGGCGTTCGACGAATTGGTGCTCACTAATCTGAATGATGTCTGGAATCCCGCCGTAGTAAATGCGCTCACTCCAGAGAACCCAGAAGTTGTGGTGGTAGTTGATTCGGCAGGCTACATTGCGTATAGGTACATTAGCTAGTACGATCATTGGACAGGATTGATCTCACCTTCACATGATAAGTGCACAGAATGAACGGGGAGGAGAGCCTCGGAGGCTGTATACAACACGCCCTGCCATTGTTCCGAATGCATCATTTGCATGCCCTTGAACGTATGTGGACAGCCAGCAGCTGGGCAGAGTTGGTCGGGCGGGTACAGAGTACGTGCAGCTAGGGGAAACAGTAAGTGGATAATAACAGATGGTACATACGTGGGCACTTACTGAGTCCGTGCGAATGCCCATACCCCTGAAAGATTTCCCCTGGCGAGCGAAGCAGAGTAGCAATACCATCGACATGCCAGACCATGTCTTTGAAGGTTGTCCAGCAGGCTCACGGTGTCGGACGACATGTGGCAGGCCTGAGTCAAGAAGGACTTGACAGCGTTAGGGAGAACATCTGGGGCGGTCGTTGCCGCATGGTTAGAGGGTTGAATGAGGAGGATATCGCTCTTGAAGGCTGCAGTGCATGCAAAGAAGAGGAACAGGTCCTCCAGTGGAACGGATTGTAGAGGAGTTGAGGGGGGCGGGTCGATACCCACAACCGCCGCTCAGCCTTCATAGTCAAAAAATTTCGAACCAACAAAGTCAAACAACGGGGCCTTGGACAATGAGGCCTTGAGGTCTTACAGGTCGAGGGGGGCGAGTCGATACTCACAACCGCCGCCCAACCTTCAATCGCCCGGTGTCGGATAACGCACGGCCAAGGCCCGCCCTTCGCCACCCTCACGACCAACGTAGATTGTTCGGTTGAACCCAGCACTGATGCGAGAACAGTGTTCATGGGAGCCGTGGACGGCTGTAGCGATGAATGCGGGGGAGCTGCTCACCATTCACAGTGCATCCCTGCATAAGCTAACCCTAAGTCACCAAACTCGAAGTAGGGCAGGTGTAGAGAATGAACGCATGCTGTGAGGGGGGGATCAAAGCTCCGGGGCATTGTAGCCATGAAACAGCGACGGTGGGGGTGGGGTAGCTCATAAAATCCATGGAACCGGTACGTTCTCACTGTGAGACAGCAACAGCACCAGCTTCCACTTTTTTGTACATTTGCCACATCTAGTTTCATACGCGAAGTGCAGGTTGTACACAGCCACATAGGCAAGGAGACCAGGCTACTAATCCTCAGACTCCAAAGTCGTGGAGACATCGAGGTCGAAGAGCTCCTGGTCGAGGGGTGTTGAGGAACGCCAAACCAGGTGGTGACGGAGGCAAAACCCTAGTGACATGAAGTCGTTCGGGTTGAAATACCACAGACTCGAAGTCTGGTAGGTATTGAACACATGGAGCACAAAGCTTTGTGGAATGGGTGGGTGGTGGCGGTTGAGGGCGTTGAGTCGAGGGCGTTGGAGAAATGACGGCAGGAGTCAGAAGCCAAGCAGCCTAGGCACGGCAAACAAGTGACAACCACAGTTGTGGCACTGCGGCCAAAGTAGGAATATTGTAAGCGACTGAGGCGGCAGATTGGTCATGCGCAGGGGTCGCGAGCCGGTAGGCGAGCCGAGAAGCTCTGAAGGGGTAGCCGGTCGGAACTCGGAAAATTGTCTCAAGGGATAGATTACTAATGTATTAGTCATGCACAACATCTTTTCGACCGCATCCGCTTGACCAGCTGCTGTGCAGAGAGGATAGTGTCCTCATTCTTAGGATGTGCCTGGGTCGCAATGGCTTTGCCAGAAAAAATTCCCTTGACGAAGGGATTGATTGATCCAACCCCTTCAGCGCTATCTGCTGCACCAACGCTAGACCCGCGGAGAAGTGAGACAAAGTCGGGGTTAAGGGAGTCGAGATTGCGGTCGAGGAAGCCATCAGAGGAATATGTCATGGGGCCGTTGAAGTGGTTGACGGTGAAAGTCAGGTAACCTGAAAAGGTTGGAAGGATATCCCCGGAGTGTCTATGCTCAGTGATGGCGACCATTCGGGAAGAGGCAGCTTTCAATCAGGAAGATGCGTTCATTGACCGTGCCGCATGGAAGTGGGCAACTCAGTTATTGACATGATCACCTTATCATAGTTAGATTACATTGTTGTCTATAGGTCCTCAAAAAAAACGCGGCGGCATTGGTGAAAAGTCGCGCACGAATGGCTCTAATTTTCCGTGGTTTACCATACCATAGGCGAACCGCTTGCCACAGGAGATGAATATACTCTGGCAGCGGAAAGTCCTTGATTTAGTGGACCGGCCTAAAACCCAGACAGTCACTTACAACCAATGAATCTTCGAAGTAAATACCGACGGACATAAGAAAGCTAGGCTGGTGGCCAAAAAGCTTCTATCAGGTCGACGGAATCAATTCCGACCAACTAATGATCACCTGTTGTCCGTTCCGAAACAGTCCGGCTCATGCTAGCCCCTAGCCACACTAGAACCACTAGAAGACTGGTATATTTCTGGACTTCATGTCCGAAGCGCCTACCTATATGGAAAGCTCGATGAGGAAACTCATATGGAATGACCGGAAGATTTCCACTGTCTCTGGACAGAGCGGAATAATTCTCTGGCTGAACCGCACACTTTACAGACTCTATGAGTCTATGATTAAACTTGCTTTCGAGCGTTTTGAAATCTGACGCTGGAACCTTTCTCTCCGGAAAAAGGGACTACCACTGCAGTCACGATTGATTACTGTCTTTTTCAGGCACACCGCGCGGGGTTGCAGTGGCCGAGCAGCTGAGCGGCACCGAGGGACGTATATAAAAAGAACGCGCCAGAAAGCACGCTCTCACCCCATCCTCTCTCTCTCTCTCTCTCTCTCATGGCTCAACTACTGCGGCAGGAGAGGTTGGCGCGGGCCAGCGAGGAGGAGCAGGCCTGGTACGTTGGTACGGTCAAGGACACGCCCCGCGTGTGGAAGCTATGTCCCTCGACCGAGCGAGCCCATGCCCGCATTCACGGCCTGTGGAACGATTACGCAGTTGAGTTGAGGCAGCCGCATTTGTGCATACAGGCAGGTATGCCAGCTCCGAGTGCGGGTGGGTGGTGGCGGTGCATGTTTTGTCGTTTTTGGTTCATCTCTCTTCCCCCTATTCAGATGCTGTCGAGGGATTTGCCCGTTCCTGTCTCTTTTGTTGCTCGGGCGGTTGGACCCGGAGGGACGCACGACGACGCATACAATATCCGGCTACCTGTTGATGCTTTTCTCGGTTTTGGCACAAGAGGGCGATGCGTCGATGCCTGCCGATGCACGGTCGCAAGTCTGGCGCTATCTGGGTTCCGACGCATTTCTGGCGCGTGCCAAGCTGTCCACAAGGCATCGCAAAAAGCATTTTGCGAACCAGGTTGATGTGCGCAAGCTCATTGACGCCTATCACGCCGACGCGGTGCATTTTCGGACGAATCGTATGCGAATACAGATGACCAGTTTGATGATGGTCATGTCCTTGACCGCGGAGCGCATCGGTGCCATTGTGGAATCAAGTTGCTACCGGGGGTCGAATGCGGCGGTGACGTGGAAAGACGTTGAGCTGGCCATCTTTCCCAGACTGGAAACGCCGCACGAGCCCGACGTTTGCATCAAGGTCACCTTTCGATTGCTCAAGGGCAGGCGGGATGTGGACTCGTTTTGCAAAACGGTGACGCTGTTTCCAGACGGTGAGCACGCTTATTGTCCCGTGCTTTTCCTTGTTGTGCTAGGACTGCTGGACGATGTTTGGGAGGGCGTTGATACGGCCAAGGGTATATTTTCTCCCAGCGTCGCGCCAACGGCGATGCATGTCTTGGCCGTCAAGGCATCCAAGTGGGACCTGGTTGTGTTTAGGGCGGAGGAGAGGTCCAAGGATGGCTGGGGTATTTCAGCGAATGCAGCCATGCGCTATGACGATGTCCGACGCTATCTGAGGCTGTTTAGCAGGGTGAATGGCTTTCAAGGTGCGCGTTGGTAACACCTCTTTGCTTGGTTGTGGTACTCATATTACCTTGGGCCAGCGGACGTCCGACCCTATGACATCTGACGAGGGACGGCCAACGTGGTTGCCAATGACGCCACCGTGAGCGTAACACAGCGGGAGCATCTCATGGCCCACTCGGCGCGATCGCGCACGTTTCAGGTGAGGGCCTAGTAAGCACGTCTGGATGAGTCGTTTTGACCGGACCCCATTTTAGCGGTACTATGAGAGCATGGCAGTTGGCGTCGACGTTCAAGGCGTGCATTCTGGGGGCCAGAATGAGCAACGACTGGCCCTCTTAGAGGTGCGTCTCTGCGTGACTCGGGTTTTTTTTATTCGTTTTGTTTATTATTCTGTAGGCAGCTGAAAGCATGTCGAGTGGTGCTGATCCCAACGCCCTGAGGTCATTGCCGATGAAGGACGCCGTGTCTGTGTGGACCGACCCCAAGCTCATCGAGCTGCGACAGGTGTGTGGCCTGGTTTTATTTTCATTTGTCAACCCTGACCTTGTTTTGTTCAGGCTCCCACCTCGTTGACTGCCAAGGAGCATGCGCTGGCTCTGGATGTACAGCGCCGACATGCGCTGGCTCGCGTGCGACAAGATTATTTCACCAAGGCTTCGTGTCGACAATTGACTGGACAGGCTGTGTACACGTTGCAGCCCATGTCTGCACATTCGGAAGCAGCGTATGCCGTGCTGGTCAGACCTGCCACTGGAGCGACAGCGGCAGCAAATAGCGCTGAGATGGCCATCGTTGCTGCATGCCATCGCCTCTTGGACATGCCGGCGTCATGCCCTGCAATGTGTTACCCAGGGGAGGCGCCCACACAGGCAAACCGGTGTCCCATTTGTGGTCTCTTGTGCATGTAATGTGTTTTTTTTTCTTTTCTTGGCGTACCTGCCTCGTCTGACTTGCTTGGCAAGATTTGAAGAAATGGATAGAGGTGTTGCATTCCACATTCACCAGTGCACTATGAAACACAAGCAACAACTGACGGACACCCAGCTGGTGCAACAGTATATGCCCATGCCATGTTTTTGGAAGGGCTGTCGACAGGCTGGGCGGCTTTGGGAATCACGAGCAGAGTTTATTCGGCATGTTGGCCATCACATCCGCAACAGCCGTCAGTGTTCCACCTGTCAAGAAGATGTGGAGGGCTGGTCGGTCCATCTCGCCCACAAACATGGTGTCAACTTGGATGCACATGCACTGGTGCGTTATTGTTTTGTTTGCTCTGAGTGGTAAGTGTGTGTGTGTGTGCTGGTTGCTCTCTTTTGTTGATGCATGTACTAGGTTTTCTGATCATCTCAAATGGGAGATGCATTGCCAAGAGCATTACGGCACCTTGTTTGCGCCATTTTCAGACCGTGGAGACAGCTGCTTGGATGTGACCCCTGTAGGCATTTATGTCTACCCAGAGGTGGACAATTGCATTGGGTATGAGGTAGGAGGTGGGTTTGGTGGTCTGTTGCCCAAATACCATGGTCACATTGAACGTGGAATTGCATTTGCCCCCATGTTTTGCATTTGGTGTGTCCACGATGACCACCGGGGCATGGTGGACAGGATGGCACAGTAAGTACATCACATGCACACATACTCTTGCCTGATGTCAGTCCAGGTATCATGACCCCACTGTATTCCACCGACACCTGGCAATGCATACCAAGCAGATCACGGGCACTCCAATGTGCCCCTTGCCATCATGTGGGAAAAAGGTGTATGCAAGATGTGAGCTCTTGGAACACTTGGTCAAGGTGCACCGCTTGGCAGTGTGTGGTGTTGTCAGGGGAGGCCCGGGGCGCCGCTTGACGTTGCCTGTGAGCGCACAAGAATGATGGCAATGTCATTATTATTATTATTATTTATTGTTACACTTTTTCTTTTCCATCAGTACTCGTGTGCGAACTGCAAGGGATGTTTTATGCCACCACCCTCGATCGGGTTCCAGCGCGAGCACGAATCAGTCCATATCTCCCAGACGAGTGGGTCGCTGGGGAGTAGCACCGTTCGATGTCGAATGCACTGGCATGTGGAGTTGGTATGGATCAGAGGGGCCCTTGAGGGCTTGGTGCTGGTACAAAGTATTGCCTCGCCCCGCCTCGCGCAGACTGCACCCTGAGCTTACGTAGGATAAAGAGGAGTCGAAGGGGGGCGGGTCAATACCCACAACCGCCGCTCAGCCTTCATAGCCGAGAAATTTCGAACCGACGAATTCAAGCAACGGGGCCTTGGACAATGAGATCTTGCAGGTCGAGGGGGGCGAGTCGATACCCACAGCCGCCGCTCAATCTTGGCATCGGATAACGCACGGCCAAGGCCCACTCTTCACCGCCCTCACGACCAACGTAGAATGTTCGGTTGAACCCAGCGCTGATGCGAGGACGGCTTTTGAATGGCTAAAAAAGGAGTCGAGGGGGGCGGGTCGATGCCCACAGCCGCTGCTCAGCCTTCATAGTCGAGATAGGAGGAGTCGAGGGGGCAGGTTGATGCCCACAACCGCCGCTCGGCCTTCATAGCTGAGAAATTTCGAACCAACGAATTCAAGCAACGGAGCCTTGGACGATGAGATCTTGCAGGTCAAGGGGGGCGAGTCGATACCCACAGCCGCCGCTCAACCTCGGCGTCGGATAATGCACGGCCAAGGCCCGCTCTTCACCACCCTCACGACCAACGTAGAATGTTCGGTTGAACCCAGCGCTCCCTAAGTCACCGAACTCGAAGTAGGGCGGGTGTAGAGAATGAACGCGTGCTGTGAGGGGGGATTGAAGCTCCGGGGCATCGTAGCTGTGAAACAGCGACGGCGGGGGTGGGGAAGCTCATAAAATCCGCTGAACTGAACCAGGTGGTGACGGAGAGGCAAAACCCTGGTGACACGAAGTCGTTTGGGTTGAAATTCCACGGACTCGAAGTCTGGTAGGTATTGAACACACAGAGCACGAAGCTTTGTGCATTGGATGGAATGGGTGGGTGGAGGGGGTTGAGTGAGGGGTGTTGGAGAAATGACGGTGGGAGTCAGAAGCCAAGCAGTCTAGGCGCGGCGAACAGGTGACAACCGCAGCTGTGGCACTGCGGCCAAAGTAGGAACATTGTAAGCAACTGACTCAGGCCGTGACCGACGACGACCTTTTGGTGTCAGGTGACGCAAGGTGGGAGGGAAATTTCTCAAAGGTCGAAGCACTGCGGGGATGTTCAAGTTGGAACATCCAAACAATGTGACAGTGTGGCGTAGTCACACCTTACATAACCACAAATAATGTCATGCAAGCTGTACAAACTAATTTTACTACCACAATGATTGATTGGTCAATATTGCCAACACATTGCACATTGTCACACTTTCCCGTGACCCACCCCACACGTACTCCTCCTGGCACTGGCATCGTAGGAGATCCAACGGCTGCGTGCTGTTGGATCTCCTTTGCAGCACAAGACTTCGTGTCTTGCAACCGCACCCAAGAGACTCAGAGTCTCAAGGGACCCAGTTCTCGTCTCTGAATCACTCGTGCTACCAGCAATATACTTGTTCATACCACCGTGCATCAGTCTAACTTGATCGATTACCAGCTGTTGCCTCATGCCGCAGTCACTTTCCGTTGTGTCCCAAAGCGTTTCTCCCTCTCCCTCTCCCTCTCCCTCTCCCTCTCCCTCTCCCGTTTCTCCCTCCCTTCCTTCCAGCAACTCAGGTTTCGTACCTGGTTGCTAGACTTCGAGTCTTTGCACCCCCAAAGGACTCAGCGTCTCTAGGGGTCATTGAAGCGTCCCCCTTCCGTCCCAGCCTGTCTGGCTCAGTGTATCGCCCGCTGTGTGTGTTCTCATTTCGCGTCACTGTAACTAATCGCTACACACTCAGATTTCTTTTTTCAGACGTGACTGACGACTTTGACGTTTGTTCTACGGCATCGACGTGTGTTCGGTGTACAATTAGGTACGTGCGCTTATTCCTCCACCATGTTTCTGCTACTCAAGCTCCCCTCCTAATCCTGTAGTACAGACCGAAGGATGCGCCGCGGTTCTGACTGTCAATGTGACCGTGCATGGTTGGAACGTTGGCCGCTTGGGGTGCGTATGCCGTGGTTAGTGATTGGTGCAATACAACTAATCTAATCTGCTGCTTGGGTCACGACTCCAATTCCGCTCTGGACCGGCAGCCAGCTGCTCCGCCCTTTGATGTAAGTTCGCGATTTATCTCACGAGATGTCACCGATGCTGACCCTCGTTGGACAACCGTGCCCCGTTTTTCTGGGCGGTCCGCGTCTTGCGTAACTCGCCATCTCGAAAAGAGGCCGATCGCGGTTGTGAACGTAAGTAAAGGCCCCACGCTTCTCTCATAGCTTCCTCCGTTGACGGCTGACCTGTTCACTAGTGGCTCAGTACATATAGTGCACGGTGTATGGCGTCGCTACGACACACCGCCCTCCATCCCACCATGGACTCTCAACCTCTGATTGCTTTGGCCCACTCGGTTCTCGCTGGTGACAGTGGAACGTCCCAGTCGCTTTTGTCAATGAAGAAAGCCGCAGCGAAGCATTTTCGCTTGGATTATAGGAAACAGGAGACCAGAGAGGACCTGTCCTCTCGGATAATGTAAGTCGTTCACATGCTAGGCGTCTCCATGGTGTCTTACCTCCACCTCTTCTAACTGAAAGGGCTGCCGCGGCAGTACGGGCTAGCATTAAGATAAAGGTTTGCAAGCCAAACCACCCACCCCACACATTTGCATGTGATCTGGAGGGGGTGGTGGACGGGACCTGCTCCGCCGCATCCTTAGTTGATCAGGTGGCGGCTTCTTTCGCCCAAGATGTCGCGCATGCACCAAGCATGGCTGCACTATCCCTCGCCATTGGCAGCGTCACATTGGTGAAACAGGGCAGGGCTTATGTCCCCCTGGAACCCCTCCGTGGTGACGTCGAGATTTTGGAGGGGCTCACCCTCACCATCCAAGTGAGACTTTGTTCGATTCTACTTATTTAAGCTGACTTCCAGACAGGTGGCAGACGACACCGAACAACTCGAGGTCCACCAATCGGTAAAAGACACCACGGGCTCGAACAGGCGCGCCGGCCAAACCTCTGGCAGGTCCGCTGGATCATCTCGGTCTCGCACCTCAAGAGATCGAATCAAAGCTGGCATTCGGACCATGGTCACCGACTTTGTTCAAGAGAACACCTCCTCTGCCAATAAATGGGAGGTGTTTAACAGCTACTGGGGCCTGCGGGTGTCATTGATGGACTCGCTGGACTTCTTCCAGACCCACATCGGTGGTCTGGTCACTTTGGTGAGTCACATTTCACTACATTTTTCATCCCACCTCCTATGCCATCAGGTCCATGCGCCACCGGGATCTCCGAGGCGAACACTGCTCATTGAGGCCATGAATGAGCGAACACGCAATGGGGGCCCCAGTTTGTCTGCAGGCACACTGCGATTATTTTGGTTGTTTGAGCAGGAGCAGGATCGAGTCAGACGATTCATATCCTCTGCCAGTCCCCAAGAACGTGAGGCCCTGGGCTGCAAAGATCAGGGGGGATATGGCGCTGCCATGAGTAAGTGGCTGTCGGAATCGCCTGAACATCACTGAAAACCAGATTCTTCTTTTAGAAGAACTCCTCAACGTCGTCCATGGCACCTCCACTCTGGTCCTCGCAAGTCAGGGTGACGATGGCCAGGAGCTCTTTGACCTCGATGTCTCCACAACTTCGGAGTCTGAGGATTTGTAGCCTGGTTTCCTCGCTTATCTGTAAGATACACACTTTATGTATGAAACCAGACATCCCAAATGTACAAAAAGGTGGAGGCCCATGCTACTGCCGCCTCACAGTGAGAGCCTACCAGTTCCACGGATTTTATGAGCTTCCCCACCCCTGCCATCGTTGTTTCACAGCTACAATGCCCCGGAGCTTCAATCCCCCCTCACAGCACGCGTTCATTCTCTACACCCGCCCTGCTTCGAGTTTGGTGACTTAGGGTTAGCTTATGCAGGGATGCACCATGAATAGTGAGCAGCTCCCCCGCATTCGTCGCTACAGCCGTCCACCGCTCCCGTGAACGATCTATATTGGTCGTGAGGGCGGTGAAGAGCAGGCCTTGGCCGTGCGTTATCCGACACTGGGCGATTGAAGGTTGAGCGGCGGTTGTGGGTATCAACTCGCCCCCCTCGACCTGTAAGACCTCATCGCCCAAGGCCCTGTTGCTTGAATTCTTTGGTTCGAAATTTCTTGACTACGAAGGCTGAGCAGCAGCTGTGGGTATCCACCTGCCCCCCTCGACCCTTTTTCTCAACATGAAGGCGGAGCGGCGGCTGTGGGTATCGACTCGCCCCCCTCGACTCCTTTTTTCTCGACTATGAAGGTCCAAGGCTTCCTACGTAAGCTGAGGCACGAAGCGGCGCAGGATGAAGTCTGCGTGAAAGCGGAGCGAGGCGGCGCCTCTCTTCCCCCTTGCTGCCTCCTTCACCATCGAGACTGTGGCGTCGTCCCATGTGACAACTGCTCATGAAAGCTTTGATCCCGGTTTCTTTCGAAGCAATGACCTGACTTGTTCCCCCCAACCTTGACCTCCCTGCTGCTTCTTGCTGTTCTGCACGATATGACCGCCGTCATGCTTCACGAGAATGCCTTTACGACTCGCCATCCCATCAACTTCGAACGAATCACAAACCCAGATGACTATCATCGCCACCCAGCCACGACGATGACAACGATGACCTCAGACGCAATGCAACACAATCGTTGCGTTGCGTTTGCGTTTCCCAACCCAGCGCCCCATTCCCTACCGTACGACAGGCCCTTCTGGGCCCACGTACTTGCCTCACCACACCATCGCGCTCAGTTAGCACCACCACACCCTTACGAAAGTACATAATAAAGTCACCGCGAGCGGTTACTAGGATGCGGCGTCTAAAAACGGCCAGCAGGAACGGCGGACTGGTGGGGGCAACCCACATCAGGGCATTCGCACATCCAGAGTTGCAGGGGGCCAGGGGCCTCAGACTCGCTAGATTGTCCTACATAGAGTTACTACTCCACAATGGGACATTAATTGAGTTATAAAAAATAAAAAAAACCCCAATGTCCAACCGCCCAACCGTACCCAAGTTGAACTTCAATCCCATTCGCACACGCCGCCAATGGCGTCAAACGCACGATGACGACAGCAACACCGTCGTCGCACGCGCGTCACCCAACTGCGGTCCTCTTCGACCCAACATCGAGCGTGGTTGTCCGCACCAAATTACACCATTACCGTGGCCTAACTTTGGCGAGACGGTGCTGAGATTCTCCCGCCCTTCGGCTAAACGGCATTGCTCGCCTCTATCACGCCCGTCGTGTGCAAGGAAGAACTTCCAGGGCTCACACTGAGGCAGACAACGCCTAGCATCCCCTCGAGAGTCGCAAAGGTAACTACTTTTGCGCTAGCAGCCCTCGCGATTAGTCTGGCGACCAGACCGCATGCTATGGGCCTGCCGCGTTGAGAGGCAGATCGTCGTCTATCAACGCGGCAGGCCCATAGACGGCCTGGTCACCAGACTGCCCCGCGATCACCTTCTTCGCGAGAATCACTCATAAGCAGCTCTGGCACTGCATCCCGAGCGCATCTCTCGACTCACCTAGCGGCGATTTATGCCCTCAGGCGCCCGTGCTGATCCCGTGAGTCTAGCAGCAGGTTGTAGGAAACGCAGTTCACACATGAACAATTCGAAAGGACCGAAGCCTATGATAAAATGGATCCAGTAGGGGTAGACCCGCGCTGGGAGAAGTTTGCTGCATTCCATGATTATCTCGCAAAGTTGTTCCCTCTGGTGTATGTCGTGTTTTGGCATATGAAACATTCATCCCCTTCTTCTACCGTCTATCCTCATTTCCCAGATGCCTCCTCGGAATTCCTCAGTTTTGAATCTTGGGATCACATGTGACAGCAAGGTTCCCGCCTGCAGCGCCGGCCCTAGTATCAAACCCCACTTTTGGTTTGTTGTTCTGTGGGGTATATAAGCTCCCTTGGATCCCATTCAACTCTCCAGACAAGTCTCTGGACACTTGAATAGCCATGATTCCACAAGAAGTCGACGCCATTGTTTGCGGGTGAGAACGCCATGCAACGTGCTTCGCTTGTCTTTCTGATTCGTGACTGTAGTGGTGGCCCTGCAGGCTGCGTTGTCGCCGGACGGCTGGCATATGCTGACCCGAACCTGAAGGTCATGCTCATCGAAGGTCAGAACGCTTGCTGTGACATAACCCCCGCCCTTATTGCTTGCTTAATAGGAGGAGCTAACAACCGTGATGATCCTTGGGTCTACCGACCTGGTATCTACGTCAAGAACATGCAACGAGACGGCGCGTATGTAAGCATCGAGCCTCTTGTCAATGATACTGATAGTCTCAACGGGCTACTGCAGAAATGATAAGGCTACTTTCTATGTCGACTCTCAGCCTTCACATTACCTCAGAGGAAGGCAGATTATTGTCCCGTGAGTTCTGTCTTTGTGCGTCTACGCTGAGTTGTGGCGTTGGCGTCTAGTGCAGATGCGCCAACATTCTGGGTAAGACGTCAATTAGATCAAGATAAATGGACCGCTGAATCCTTTCGTACGCTTCCCTTAAAGGTGGTGGTAGTAGGTCAGCATACAGCAACCGCTAATTGCTATTTCTATTGACCAACGACTTTCCTAGCATCAACTTCCAGGTATGATTACAAATTCAACGGGCTCTTCTTTAACACGGACGCATGATTCACTCTTCTCAGATGTATGCAAGAGTAAGTTTGCCGTCAATCTATATCTGCGTGCAGTTCTAACACATTGATGGCAGGCTTCTGCTGTTGAGAATGTAGCTTCACTAGTAATGTCCTTACTGACATTAACCTAGTGATTAGTCTTATCCGTACTGACATTAGTCATATGGGTAGACTAACCGTACTGACATTAGGTACGAGACTAATAAA
>JBBPQT010000360.1:0-17093 GCA_038092715.1 Boletus smithii | reverse complement strand
GCGAGGTAATGCGCATGATGATTGGAAAGAACGAGTGGGTGATAGACAACAAAAAAAGAACAAAATAGGAGAAGAGTGTGTCGATGAAAATTCTGGAGGACGATGTGCCCTCTTATACGTTCAGAGAAGCGAGATGGATCGAAATATGTGAGATCAAATTACTGACCACACACACAGACCGTTGACATCGCAGTCAGGTTTGCATTGGAATTGTCCGTTTCACAGACGCGTGACGGCATTAACCACCAACCATCGCCTAGCATATGTTACCGTCATAACCTCATCGAAGTTCAACGCGCGTTGATCAGAAACTCGAGTGACACAGGGAGGATGCAAATCGTGACTCGGCACGTCACTTGCTATTCGACCCAAATCGAATTCAGACCTTGAGTATGATGTTTGTTAGACAGCTTTCCAAACGGGTTCATTGCCGCTGCACTTTGCTGGCAATTTGCTGCGGACTGCGTATTGTCAAACAGAATTGGGGCTCGGAATAAAAATAGCACTCACGATGCTGGCAACTCACAACGGTGAATTACGCCAATGCCAGAGGCGACGTCTTAATCCCCTGGAGATATAAGTTGCCATGACGTTGAAACTCACTGAAGTCTGCCTCTACTGTGGTACACAGTGACTCAGCCTGTTCGCCTATCACGATGTGGCAATGCTTCAGTAAACCTAGCGCGAAATCGAAAGAGTCCAGCATTGAAAAAGCGCAAAATTTAGAGAAAGCAATGGAGGCGTCTAAATTTACCCAGGTGTGGTTGTGTACTTGTCCCAGTTTGGACAACACCTTTGAAATTCAACAAGCGTCAACAAACCATGTTCAATACGCCCCATCTTCCATCTTCCGTCTTACCAAAGTTACCGTATTGCGGCGCGCACACCAGTGCCATTATGTGACGGTGCAGAGAAAACTAGCAAAGTGCAAGACATCGCAGGATATCTGATCTAAAACGAATCACCCTTACTCGGACACAGACGTGCCCCTCACGAATTGGTATCTGCTCCGTCATCATGACCCAGGCAAACGCGATGGAAGTCAACGAGGCCCATCAACCTGTGGGATGAATTACATCGTGCCCACCCTTTTTGCACACGATGAGGTTATGCTTACCGAACTTTGGCATGGCGCCACAGGCTACAACTTGGACTCGATCATTCACAACGTACACTCGGTTTAGGGGTGTAAGCTTACCGTGTTGTTTTTGCATTGGTCCGTTGTTTCACGAAAAAGGTACAAGGCGTGCTTCTGCTATGCATGCGGCCGTCACGATAGTAAGAAGTTCCAGAATGGTACTTTGAAGTACTGACGATTGACGGAAAGGAAATTGGAGGCCTCACCAAAGTACGCACAGCCAAGTTCGGCAGGCACTAGAAGTGTGTATATATGCGATGAATTCTCGGCAAATTTCATGGACACTACAAGATACCACTTGAAATAGTATGGACTTTGCTGCACTGAAAAACCTCGTTGACTAATCGACCCGGTAGAGTACCCTCTAGTCTCCCCAAACCAGACCTTCGAGATCAGAAGACGGCCGTTCTGATCTCACGGAGACTACCCCCTGGCTTGACCGCCCACCTCGGGAGGCCCGGGCCTACCGCATTGCATCGTTGAACCTCACCTTTCGAGTGAATAATGATGCTTCGGCTTCTGAATTGCTCCCTTTCTCTTATAGGTAAGCCACCTCGTCTCCTATCCTTTTGCCCTATTGATCCGCTCACGAGGCTTGTTCTGGTGCGTTTGTGCTACTTTTCATCGGTTCACGGTGACAAATGTTGGTCCGCCGCCACCGCGATCAAGACTGCACAACCGAAATGATGCCCACAGCAAACGCCAAACGCATTTCGTTAGTTTTAAGAGCGAGGTTGTGTATGCGTTCAGTGTGACCCTGATCCGGTACCATCTCATCCGCGGTGGCGCCTCGATTCAGCTACCCCTTAACGTCACTTGATCATGGCGAGCGAGCGAGCTAGGACTGCGCCACTCGGTGAAGAGCTGCCTCCGTAGCGGTTGCTCTATATTTTCCAGCCATCCGTTTGGGTTTTTGTCGACCGTTATCTCTGACTCATGCTCAGCTCCGCATCGCCCAAGGGATGAAAGTGACGACAGTATGAATTTAGAAGCGGCGAGAGACTCCTGGACAATAGGGTTCAACCGGTCGGCGATATGGATGGTGATCGATGCCTCGCCTTGTCAAAGGATCGACGGGGTCGATCGGACACGTTCGAGAGTCCCAGAAAAACACCTTGTATTCAAGTTGCGAGGACTCCAACGGCTTATGGAACGTAATGGATCCTCTCCTAGGATTTGTATTACGGCTGGCCCCCTAGAAAAGTACAACAACCTTGGGTGGTCTGATCGCACTCGGGTAGTCGTGCTTGCTTCTGGCGCTCTGAGACGTACAGGAATGCAAATAGAAGGTAAACAAGGGCGAATATAAAGACAGTCCGAGTCGTGTCCTGAGAGAAACGTAAACGTATCACGGCAATGGAACCCCCTATGAAAATGAAAATGCATTATGGATTCGTTTCTTGGCCTGCTTTGCTGCTGGCGCTGCACCCGAAGCAGAGGCCCATCAGCGGGAGAAGGGAAACGTAGTACTAATTACTATAGTACGGTGGCCTTGCCTTCATGGAACAAGCATTTCTTAGTGTGCATCTCTCTTGGTATGCTGTGTGGCGCACACATTCTGTAATGGCTGTGAACCAAGCACAGGGTTCGGGTGCTTTCATTACCGGTGGGCGGGGGTACATATAACCACCCCATCTTGAACCAGGTGACAACACTTGCGCCCACTCGCACTCGGGTCTCATTCCCAGCCGACGGTTTCTCATCCTCTCTAGTCTAGCAAAGGGCAACCCCCAACACATATTGACGATCTTGGCCTGGCTTACCATGATCAAACTATCCTACATCTTTTGGACCCCGAGGCATATCAAGATGCCTGGGCAGCCTGGCGAGTTGAGACACGCGTCGATGCGCCAACGATCGCGAGAGTTGTAAGTTGAACACTTTTGGGCGGGGGTTTCATGAATATTCGTGTTTTGAGATCGAATCTGATATGCTGACCTTGGATGCTTACTCTAGTGCGGGCGAGATACCGTCGCCTTGGCAAAACAATTTATCGGACATTCGAAAGTCGCTCGAAACGTACGAGCGAGCGGGCCAGCGCGCCTGATCATCAACCCATCATATTAAAACATTATGATCGCGAGGAAGGAAAGGAAGAAGAACAGCATGTTGGATATTAGATTCGAAAGAGAACTCAGTGTAGCTTTAGCATCAGATTGTCAACATAACTAGGCAGTCAACACCTTCCCCTTGGCGGGTTTCGCCCGACTACCTTTGTCGCGCAAGACGGGGTGTCCAGCTACCCTCCGCTCCGCCAACTCCGTCTCCACCTGCTTCAAATCGCGTGCATCGAGCGCCCTCCTCCTTGCGATCGACTGCAAAATTTTGTCCCTCCGCACATGACCTGTCAACCGCCACGTCTTGCTCCCGGCTTGGGACGTGCGAACCAACTCGTGTCGCCTCATCCGGGTGACCAACTTGAGCGCAAACCGCTCCTCCAACCACTTTTCTCGTTTCTTTCGTTCCAACTTGTCCATGTCCTCCATATCCTGGGGATAGTAAAACGGGTCGACGAGACCGACGACGGCGCGCTTGTATGTGCGGTGGGAGCCCACGGGTCGAAGACCTATCTGCGTGCGACGCAAGGGAGAGATGTAGTTGGCAGTACGAATGTATGTCGTCTTTACGCCATACACGGTCCAGAGATACGACCGCACGTCCGTCTTGGTGACCGAGGGTGGAATGCGAAACGTGGCCTCGTACGGATTGTACGGTTTTCCCGCGAGGGTGTGATTGCGGACCATCTTGAAGATGACGTTGGGGAGGTAAATCTTTTGACCGACGACGCGGGTGTTGGTGGTGTCGTTGGCGCGTTTCGAGGTGATACCGCGGATACGGGAACGACGGACGTTGAGGGCGTCGAGCCACTCGGCGGGTGCAGGGATGTGGCCGTCTTTTCGGCGGAGTTGGCCTTTGGCGAGTTGGCGGGTGTAGGTGGCATGTTCGGTGGGTGTGAGGGGGCTGTCGGGTGGGGGGAGGAGATGGGGGGGTTTCTTGAGACGGCGTTCGCGAACGGCGAGGGGGGTAGAGGCTTCGCGGGCGAGGGCAGCGTGGGGAGTGAGGGCGGGAGGTGGTTTGCTTGCGTAGAACCGCCGTAGGACACGCCCGACTGGCTGCATGGTCAAGGAAAAGGAAAACGTCGAGTGTCGTCACGTGTCACATCACACCCTACTAGGTATACAGTACTTGCACGATTCGCTTCACACTCCTTATGGCCTTGTCCTGCGGTCGCTTTTTCAGATTCTTGCGTGCGCTATTTGCACCTGCAGCAGCCATCATCGGGTTCTCCTGCCTTCTGACCTTTGTTTTTATCCTTTACCAACCTACACCCGGTCCTGGCGTATTACAACGACTTGGGTGGCAATCCTGGGATGCAGTGACGACTGCAGATTACTTTGAGAAGGGTGGGCAACAGCCAGGACAAGTCGGGGACTCTGGCAGCACCACACAAGACGGTCGGCCGTCCTCGAGCACAGACTGGTGGAATGTGACGATGCCGGAAGAGGTCGGTTCGAGTTATCCGACGGACGCATGGATGCCTCTTTGGCCACATGACACTGGGCGTGCGTTCTGCCATGTCAGTTCTGCCATGTCCTAACCCTAATGTTTCTCCTCCCCAGTATCCGAGATAGCGATCACCAGGTGTTACGTTCCACCTGGCCTCGTCGGGGACATGTGTGCGCCCGAGACGAGTATAGAAAGGGACGCTATGAAGGGGAAATGGGTGCGTGTCGATCGGGACCTGAACAAGGAGTCTGGGGTGTGGACTTTAGTAAGACTCCGACTAGGGTGTGACTGCGAGCCGCGCTGACGTGCGTTTTAGAATATATACTACAGGCGAACGAGACGTCTCGACATCCCCCTGATCACCGACCTTCAGCTCCTCCCGCCGGGGGAGGTGCCTACCCCTCTCACAGATCCATGGGTCAAAGTCGAGCATTCCATCCGGGACGGTGTCATGCGTGCGCAACCACTTTATTTGTGGTACAAGACGGGCAAAACGATGCAGGAGATGAGTGCAGAGGAGAAAGGTAACATCATCACCGAAATCGACGTCCTCTTTGGCGAAGACCGTGCGTGGTATGGGTTTGAGAAGCTGGAACAGTCGGTCACTCCAGGAGAGGAGGGCCGTCTATCCAGCGTCTTCGTGACATATCGAAGAGGCGTCAAACGTAAGTTGAGATGGATCGGACACTCAGATGGTCGTTAAAGCACACTGTTTGCCTCCTCAGTCGTTCCGCGGGCACCCCCACTTCATTTTTCAAATGACGGTCGGTTCAGGATTCTCCAAGTTGCCGATCTACACTATTCAGTGTCCCGCGGTGTTTGCCGTGATACGGTGCTTGATCCGTGTGTCAGTTCAGACAATCTCACAAATTCCTTGTTGGGTCACGTCCTCGACACGGAGAAACCCGATTTCGTCGTCTTTAGCGGTGATCAGCTCAATGGGCAAGGAACATCTTGGGACCCCAAGTCGGTGCTTGCAAAGTTTGCAGTGGAGGTGACCGATAGGAAGATCCCATGGGCGGCGGTGTTTGGGAACCACGACGAAGAGAATGGGGATGTCAAGGCCGAACAGATAAGGATGATGCAAGCACTTCCCTATTCGCTTGTCGAGCGAGGTCCCAAGGATATCCACGGAGTGGGCAATTATGTTCTCAAGGTCAGAAGCGCAGATCGGTACGCCGGACCCCCAACTAGGGTTGATATATGCGCTCATACTGGTCGGTAGGTCCCGGACACATTTACTGACGCTATACTTTTTGGATTCTGGAGCATACTCGAAGGGGTATTTGGACTGGTTTGGGTACTTTTTCCCTACTGAATACGACTGGATCCATACGGTGGGCGCATACATTTGGCCACCGTATTCGGAAGCTAATACATCGCTGCCAGGACCAAATCGACTGGTTCCTCCAACAATCTGCCTCGATCGATTCTATTGAACGTCCGTTCCAGCCAGATACATCAGATGACTTGTGGGAACGACAATCCGACCAGATTGCACCTACGACACGCAAGCTGGCCAAACCGAACGCACTGATGTTTTTCCACATTCCATTGTACGTTCTTGGGGTCTCTGTCGGAGGATGACCAGACCTAATTACTTGTTCTAGACAAGAATCGAGTGGTACGGCAGACAAGGACAGCCGTACTGGTCTACCACTCGACATTGGGCTAAATGGCCTCGAGGGTCCAGGATCCGCGAAGAAGAGTGATGGCATGTTTGAGAACGGATTGCTGAAGGCGCTGGAGAGCGAGCATCGAGCTGGAGGTGTCATTCCTGAGGTCAAGGTCGTCGCGAACGGCCATTGTCACAGTAAGTGGTATTGTGGCAGCGGGGTTGCATCTGCTGACTGGCGTGCCAGTTACGGAAGACTGTAAACGTGTCCAAGACGTGTGGTTGTGCTTTGGAGGTGGCGGGTGAGTGCTCTTTGTACCACGTATTGGTCGTATGACCGAGTTTTGGTAGTTCCTACTCTGGGTACGGAAAGGTTGGGTAAGTGTGCTGTGATGCTTGTCCAGGGCGTCTTTTTCATCGATACTTCACAGGTTTGACCGACGATTCCGAGTCTATGACATCTCGGACTATGGTGAGACGATGAAGACGTACAAGCGTAGCGAGCACGATGAAGTTTTGGACGAGTTGATTATTGCGGGGAGGGGTGCTGCGCCGTACAACCGAGATTGATTATGTTAGTAGTGTAGGACTAAGTATGTAGTACTTTGGTGCCGAATTTCCCACAGGCGGGTTTCGTTCCGTCGACATTATTCAAAGAGCCACTAGTAGCATTTCTTGATGGCCTCCTCCACCTCCGCCTCCCAGCAGCCCCCGCCGCCCTATGATGGACACAAGTCTCGCCGCGACAACCACTCCGTCACTTCTACCCATTCTTCTTCCTCTTCCTCATCACGCTCAGGTCGCTCAGCACATGCAAGTCTTGTCCCCGAGTCCCCCTTTGATCGCACTGTCTGATTGCTATCTTTTCAGCCTGCAGTCGAGTCGGCCGTCACAAGGCTTCTCGTAGCCATAAAGCAACTCCTCGAGTCCCTGACCATGTGGAGCAACCTCCAACTCACCGAAGCCCAGATCAGCGACGTCTACGTCCGTCTAGGTAATGATTTCAACGCGGCAGTGGCTGCGTTTGCATCGTTCGATATAGAGATGACGTGCGTGCCCCATCACCATGCCCCTCGTACATGCCCCTCCTCGTGCTGAGTGCCAAGTATATTTTTAGAGACCTCATGTCCATCCCCGAAGACCTACGTGACGTGCTCGAAACTTGTTTGGCTGAAGACGCAACCCCAGACAATCTGGCGATATATCTACCCAAGGTCCGCGCGATCATCACGCGCCTCTTGCAAGGCCTGCGTACCAAACAATCCATGTACCGTCGCATCATCTCTGAGCAGCCGAATGCATCCCGCCATCGCTCCTCGCACGCACGCACCAGCTCGCGATCATCCAAGTCCGATAAGGCAGCGTCGAAGCAGGACGACGAGGCGAAACAACGCCGGTCGCACTTATCGCGGAGTCATGTCGACGAAGAACGGCATGTGGAGAGAGGGAGGGAGAGTGCCCATGCCTCGCGGCAGTCAGCCAAGCTCTTTCATTCCTCAAAGCCGTCCGAACCCCAAATACCAGCCCGTATGACGCCACCCCCGGTATTTCAGGAACCGGACGACGATCCGCCTGCTGCCAACGACAAGACGGTGACAAGTCATTCAAATGGCCAGTGCTCTCAAGTATCACTGCCACTGTCTCGGAACTCTCAACCGGCCTATCCGCCGTCTTATGCCCCTCAGGAGCAGTATGCACCTGCGGAGCCCACCGTGCCGACACTGCCTAAGCCACGTGGATCTTATCCACCCACACCAGATATAGAGGCTCTATCCGCGCCACCGGCTCAGTCTGCACCAGTCCCACCTTCTGTCAAGCGCTACTCCCTCGTCGATAAACCCGTCTCATCATCACCGACGTCACCACCTACTGTCATCATCGAGGAACCCTCGCCAGATCGGAACGACACCAATGGCGTAGACTCGTCCCCTCCGCAAACTCCCCCCATAGAAGCATCCGACACACCAGCGGTCGCGAGTTCGCTCGCCGCGCTCAAGCAGAGGGAGGCACTCGAGCGGCGGGCGTCCAAGCGGTTCTCGACGTACCATTTCAGCAAAATGACGGGTGGTGCAATCACGCGTGAACGTTCCTTGCCGGCGTCCTCGAATCGTCGGTCGATGGCTGCTTCGTCGACGTTGACCGCGGGAGATCTGGCTGTGTTGACAGAGGTGGATGAACCCGAGGGAAAGCGCGATGGCACTCCGAAACGCCTGCCGCGTACGCCGTCGCCTGCGGGTGTGAAGGTCGCACCGCCCGTCCCGCCATTACCACCTTTGGTGGCTGACACCGTGCGCGCGCCTGCCTTGCCTCGGACCCCATCCCATCTCAGTAAATTAGCAGAGGAAGTAGAACCCGAGGAGCCTTCTCAATCCACAGCATTCCCTGTTTTCCTCCAGGTTGGCCGGGAGGTCAAGAAAGTCACGCTCGAACCTGGGTTGACCTTTGCGTCCCTTCGCGTGCTCTTTGTAGACAGGTTCTCTTATAACCCAAGGATGGAGAACTTTCCTGCTATTTACATACGAGATCCGTCGAATGGTGTGCAATATGAGCTGGAAGACATTGACGAAGTAAAAGAAAAGTGTTTGTTGTCTCTCAATATCGAACGTGAGTCGTCATCACACACTCGGAGGGTAATGCTGGCTCAAAGCGCGTTTTGCAGCACTGGACCAGATCAAGCAACATATTGATGCACAGATATCCACGTTGTCCAACGATCTCAAGGAGCTCAAGAACGTGATGACTACCAACAAACAGTCATCCTTCCATTTCAACCCCATCGTCGCGCATGATTTCGCCGAGAGTACACCCGTCGCCGACCGGCCCTCGGAAAAACAATTCGCCCACGTCGCCCACCGACTCTCGCGCATCGTCGGCGATGCCCACAACCAATCCAACCCATTCATCTTCCCCCAAATGACCGGCCAATCACTCCAGCTACAACCACAAGCGACGGGTGCGTCCGCCATGTCCGAGTACTCGAGCCGCGTCGTGGACGATCTCAAGATCCAATTCGACGAAGTCCAGAATCTCCGACGGGATCTTGGGATCATGCGGCAACTCTACACCGAGTTTATGAAATCGACCAAGGAGTCGCTTGGTACGCTCCGTACGCAGACTCAATCCGTCAAGCAGCTCGCGAGCGCCAAGGTCGGGGGTGCAAGGGCGTACATCGATACGGGCAAGACCAAGCTCGATACGCGAAGTCAAAATGTGCTCACCAAGATTGAGGAGTTGCAAGATACCGTCGAAGCGCTCAAAGACGACGTGATCAAGCGACAAATGACGCCGAAACCCCAAGTGCTCAAGACGATCCAAAATGACGTTGCGTTCACGGCGACCGAACTTGCCAGTCTCAAGGAACACATTGACACGATCAGGCCAATGTGGAAGAAGACGTGGGAGGAAGAGTTGCAGAATATCGTGGAGGAACAAGGGTTTTTGGGACACCAGGAAGAGTTGTTGGCGGATTTACTCGAGGATCACAAGGCGCTCTTTGACGTGTTTGGGCACGTGCAAAAAGTGATTTCACTTCGGGCGACGGGACCGGGTGGACGTGGTAGCGCTCGGGGACGGTCGTTCAAACCCGCGCCTGCCGATGAAGGTACCACCGGGTTGAGCACGGTGATGATGGAGATTCGGGGTGCGGCGGTGGATCCTGAGAAGCGGATGAAGGCGATTGTTGCGAACCAGAAATATCGTGAAAAGGAGATGGCGAGTCGATCGGACGCGTTTCAGAACGAGTTGACTGGATTTGTGAGTGGGAAGAAGCTTAAGCTGACGGGGGGTGCGGAGGAGGCGGAGAGGGTGAGGCAAAAGAGGAATGAGTTGGCGCTCAAGGCCATGTTTAATGCGTCTGCTGGGGTGGTGGGTGGGGAGGTGAGACCGGTGTCGCCGACTGTCTAGGACGCGGTCGTGTAATTTTTTTCCGAGGGGACAGTTTTCTCTCTCTCTGTGGTGTTCGTTTCCATGTTTCAGCCTTGTTCGATGTGACATCGGGGCTGTCATGTACGGATTCGCATACATACATACGTGGTATGATACACACTGTCTTCGTTCCTTGCTCTCGCTCTGCAGTCTACACCACTCTTTCCTCCCCCCTTTTTTTTGTAAATTATATATCCTCTGGATGTACATGTGTTAATAAAAATGGACATTCAAACTCGTAAAAAAAAGAGTTGTTTGTCAGTGAACAGTGAACGACGCTGTGTTCCTCGGAAATCATTGGTGAACTCAAAGGGCAAGTCTGTGGGGGCAGAATCAATGCGACAGGGTATCGAGATTCGGAAAGCAAGTCGGATCCTACGCTCGAGAAGATGCTTGGGGTGACATACCTACACGTTCTAGACTCGGATCTGAACGTTTGAACCTTGCTCGTATTCCCACCCACCTGTTGCAAAGGCTATGCGTGCCGCCAGAAGCCTATCAACATTCCGAGATTCAAGATTGTTGGCCTCCACGCCAACGTACCAAAGGCGCATTCGAAGTCAAATCGGTTTCGGCCCTCGAACTCTTCTGAATATGGCAGGTCGACGTTCGCTGGTGGGAGCGAGGGGACAAAAGTCGCCGAGGAGCATCGAGCGGGATCTCTTTTGTATAGTGCCCAGGTGCCACCCCGAGACAGCTGTCCCGCTCGAATATAATATGCGAAACGTCTAGACCGGGCTTCTGTCAGTTCGCGGTAATGTGATCAGGCCACGACGTATAAGGAGGTCACGAAACAATGATGGAGCACCTTGGTCCGGCACCGATAATGGCGATCCTTTTGAATGGGCCAGTTGAACTGATGCATAGTACTCATCCGTCTCGGCTTCCGGGGACGATGGCGCAGATACATTGGCGGCTAAGACACCGGCAAGCAAGGCGAGTCATAGAGCGGTCCCATGGATGCGGCAGACCTGGATAAATAGGATGCGCGGTTCGGATGCTGAGTGACTGTGGCAGTTCGACTCGATCACCAACAACGGAAGCATCTCGGTTCCTAGTACCAACATGGACAGATCAGATCACTCGGACGATAGATTCCAACTGTACGATCTTCGCGTCGAGGTGATCTGCCCACCAAATGAGCGCATCTTGTGCGGCGCGAAACCGGGAGACTACTTCACTCTACAAGGGGAGATGCTGCATCTCCCTCCTGGCCAAGGTTTCTCCATCTATTCACTTGGTGCGTACACCCCACTGTGATAGGGTGCTGCTAACGACGTTTAGGCGCTGTCCTCCCGCTGTTGGCGGCCAAGCAGCGTGTGACGCATCCGAATGATTGGATGACGACGGATGCCGAGGTTGCGTGTCCAGATCCACACTGCAAATCGCGTTTGAGGATCGTCCGGACTGCGCTTCGAACCTTTCGGCACGCTGAGGCGACTGTCGTTCCCATACCAGTCGGGAAGGAATGACAATGTCCGTGTCGTCAAGTCCATCGCACCCGATAGCAATGACAAGGGCCGTGCCATGTTGCATCGCTATGTACTAGGACGCTGAACTCGTGTCGTTGGTACTTGTTGAAGCGTAATTGTAGTCAGGCACCGGATCTGGTCGCACGACAACTTGTGTGCTTGAATTCAACAAGCTTTCTACTACTCCATGCATTATCGTCAAGTTGTGTGTGTGCCCTCGTCGCCTGTCTCGTCAGCGAACGTGACCCCGTCGTCGTCGCCCATCTTCGGGCCCGTCGACTCGTCTCCCCCATCCAGCCCGGGTCTCGTCCCTTATTCGCTCGACTCACCTCCTCATCCCTGCGCCCCGTTCTCGCACCCTTTTGCAGCATCTACAAAAGCCATCAAACGATTCCCAAACTATGAGAAAAAGGTAGACTCCCCACCATGCACGCCCCCTGGAACGCTCACACCGCTTGCTCTCTGCCGTGGAGCTGCCGCCGCGCGCTCTTTGCAGGAAGACGACTATTTGAGCAACGCCTCTCCCAATACGAGTCCTCCATCCCATCGCACATCGAGGTACATCCATCGCGAAGAACGCATCTGGGAGGACGCGCTTCGAAAGCCATTTGATACCGGTATCGGCCAAATTGATCTCAGGTACCCCCATTTACCCCCCTTCGTGTCCCAAACGTTCATTATTTCCGACTAGTAATCAACAACTCAAGTCTATACCTGCTTCCATTGGTGATCTATCCCGCTTTTTCAACATCTCCGAGTCATCCGAGCAGAGTCTCTTTTCGGCGCGGGTGTTGGCGCGTATCAACACTGATCCCGCGCGCACGCGTTCGTTCGAACGCACGCAGTCGATCAAGGATTCTGGCAAGGAACGACACGTTCTCAAGCTCTATCTTATGTGCAACATGATCACCTCGCTTCCTCCTGAACTCTTTACAGTGAAAAATCTCACCGTCCTCAGTCTCCGTATGTCGTCGAATTTTTCATGATGCTGGATTCTGATGCGTGACCTTTTGAAGGGGGTAACATGCTCACTTTCATACCTCCCGATATCTGTCGTCTGACGAACCTCCACGAACTCAATATTTCCAACAATCAGTTAAAGTTCTTGCCCTGGCAAATGCGTGACATGAAGATTGAGACACTTTTGGTCAACCCAAACCCTTTCCTCCCAGAACCCTCCCAATCTCCTCCACACCACGATCCATCGCGTTCCCCGCTACGAGCGCTTCGCTCCTTCACGCGACTTTACTCCCTGCGCAGAGAAGCCCTGACGGGCCCCATCAAGCCCGTTCTCTCCCCCGTCACGCTCCCTCTCGCACGCGTCCCTCCCCTCACGGAGCTCTGTCTCCGCCTCCTACTCGCACCCTCCGAAACTACTCCCACACACACCGTTATCGCAGACTACTACGGTCTTCCCCTCTCCGACCAATGGACCATCCCGCCCAATGTCCGCCGCACCCTCATGTCCGCCGTCCCCGGGATCCTCCGACCCCGTAAACGGTTCTCCATCGACACCATCACACTCGAGGACCAGTACGCGCGTACGTCCGCAGGGACGACGACAGGGACGTGTCCGAATCCGGCACACAGGGGACGCGTGTTTGTGAAGCATGCGTCGGAGCGGTTTTCGTGGGAGCGTCGGATTGCGGGGGTGGACGTCGGTGGGGCGGTGCCGATGAGGTGGCGGGGGTGTCTTGCGACGTGTCTGGATTTCTTGGACGAGGAAGAGGGCGGCGGCGAGCCAGACGTGGCTCCATTCCCACCAGGTCGGGGCGAGGAGAGTGATGTCGACGTGGAGCTGGCGGTTCAGGCGGTGGATCTTGGTCGTGTCAGTCTTGACATGGAGGATTTCGACGATTGAAGGCTGGGCCTTGACGGTTCTCGAACGCATGGAATGCATCAATCGGACGTTGGATTGTACACAACGAACACCACTTACCCATTTATTGAATGTCAGCCCATCGTGAAAGGATTGTAATGAATGAATATGTACGCTACATGATGCTGCAATCTGTGCATTAAGTAAATAAAGGGATGATCTTGCCATGTAAGATATGAAGCAATCCGTCCAAGTCCGTCTATACGGTCGTAAATGATTAAAATGGGAAACGTTCATCGTCGCGCGTCGTCAAATAATAAAACCTATCGTTCGCCCATACATAGAACCAAAAGGTCGCCAAGGGGGGGAGGATCATAGCACCACCAACAACGCCATTGTCATGAGCACCCCCACAGCACCCAGGACCACCTCGCGTCGGACCCGGGGCGTAGCACCGTTCGTGTTGGTGACCGTTGCGGCGGCAGTACCGATCGTTGCGGAGGGGACAGCGCCGTTGACGCCGTTCTCAGCAATGGCGACGTCAGACAAGGCAGCAAAACCAATCGAAGCTGGGTTGTATCGGAATACAGAATAAACGTTTTTCTGTGTGTGACCGTGAGAATCATGGAGCGATTCACGGAGGGGGGGAACTTGAACTTACCAGGAACGCATCCCCAAAGATCCACGACGGGGTCGAACTCGAACTCCCAAACGTCGACGTCGAACTGACCTCGAAAAAGGCACCGATACATTCGCTCGAGCTGATCGCCGCGTACGAAAAGTCGGCCGCACTCATTGTCCAATTGTTGCCGCCAAACGAGATCTCGACCGTCACCGTCGTGGAGCACGCTGTGGCAAGACATTGGTGAATAACATGCACGTTCAAAAGCATGGGTGGCGAACGTACGGAATTGGTAGTATCCGGCCCACTGGCCCGTTGCGACGGAGGAGCCTGGTATTTGAGCGTAGATGGCTTGGATGGCGGATGAAGGCCCGCCGATGTTGGTCGTACCGGTGTCGATGGCAGCGACCGTCTCAGTCCCTATCGATATGGCTTTACCTTGAACCGTCAATGCTGTCGGTTGTCCATCAATGGTCGTTCGGATTCAAATACAAGACGAAGGAGACTTACAAGAGAGAGTGAGGTACCAGTAGGATGGGGTGCCAGGAATATTGATATAGTCGATCGAACCCGTGTACAAGCTACTGTTCGTGTATCCTGGTATACATGTCACTTGCCGAATCTATCACGCAAAGTCAAAAAAAGACGTACCCAGTGTGAGCTCGCCTCCGGGTTCCAACAGGGATGGATTCGAGGCATTCGTATATCTACGCCAATCTCGGTCAACGATCGCTATGAATCGCCTCAAAAGTTGAACCTACCTCCGGAGCTGGAATGCGAACAATGCCGAATCCATTGCTCCACTACTCGCGAGGGTTTGCCAAAACGGCATCTGCTGCGAAACCGAAATTGCCTGCCAACCAAAGCCCATGATCCCAGACACCGGAGACGTGAGGAGGTTCGTTGACAGCGCATCCACCACGGCTGTCACACGCAGCACGATCAACAACCCAGTCAACTGGTAAACCAATGCATCACGACGTACCAAAACCTTGGTTCGCGACTGAGAAACCTGCCATCTCGACAACGTCTTGGCCGACGTAGCCAGCAGCTTCACCTTGACCGTACGCGATATAGAACGACGTGGTGATGTTTTTGAAGGTCGACGACGAGGACGGGGTGAACGCGCCAAGGCCACTGCAGGCAGCTCCGCATGAGCCATCGACGACCCAGAGGTCCCTGCACGCGCGAATCGTGAATGTCAAGGACGACTGTGGTCGAACGCATTTGGGCACTCACGACGATCCCGTGTCTAGAACGACATTGAACGAAGTAAGAGGCGTCCCGATGGCTAGCGAGCCATAGTACCTGTTCTCTCGAGTCAGCAAAAAAAAAAAAATAGATCCGATGTTCCAACTTGAACCACGAACCCGGAATCATAGTCTTGATCGACGATCCTGCACAAACCGAACCCTCAGCACACACCAAACGTCGACACATGAGGACGTACAAGTTATAGCCCGTACTCCGCTTCTGATTCAGTTGTCCCGACGAGTACTTGGTAATGGCGGTGTCCCGCTGGCGCTTGGCTAGGAGGCCGAGTTCGGTGAGGCTGCGGCCGTTGGTAGGTGACCTCATCCGCAAGGGTATCGTCAGCCCAGGGGCTGGTGTGTCCGTTGGCGCTCCATACGCCTCCAACGAAAACCATAGCAGTAAAATCGACGCAGCAGAAACAAAGCTTGGTATCATTTTCCGGACGAGTAGATGGGACATGCACAATCCTCGCATTCAAAGTTTCGGCAGGCTCAAACGTCGAGAAAGGAGTCCCTCGGGACCAGTGCAAGTTCGGAAGGGTTAGTGGAGTGAGAAGAGAAGAGAAATCGGACGGCTAGAAATACTGCCAAGGCATGTGCGGGGGAGGTTCGGCTTACAGGCCCTCGGCTGCGGAGCCTACGGCGCGCAGCAGTGCGCAGTACACGGATAGGCTCGGACAGTTTCCCGCCGGGTGAGTCCCGGCAAAGACTCGTCGGATCTGCAGATTCCGATGTGGTAGCCGGCGATGCGTAGTACTACCAACTTGTGGGCCACAGATGCGCCTACGGGCTACTGTAAAGTGAACTGGCTGTAGCAGTGGCTGCGATCTACGGACGGACGGCCTTGCCTAAGTTGCCTGCCAGCACATTGGCCCCACAATTTGGTCACCAGCTGCGGCAGTGGCACCATTTTTCAAATAATCGTGAGCCTCATGTGATACGCGTTGAAACGTTGACAACCGTGCCAAGCGATGAGCTGGAAAAGACCATTTGATTACTTTTCTTCATCCATATGTTAGTCCCTATGCTTTCTCAACATGTTCGTTCAAAACCACACCAGCACATTCACGTCGTCGTCGTTGCTGTCACTATAAATTGATCAAGAGCTACCTTGTACTACCCTTTAAATTACCCTGATAAGTTCGTTGCGGAATATATAAATAAAGAGCCAATGTGCAACTTCGTATACATCCAAAGCAAGTCCATCCTTTATGTCCCCATCATTGAAAACCGATCATTATGAGAACGCGACAAAAGACAACAATGCAGAAATGAACAGCATCGCGGCACTGGAAGTGCGTGCCATCATTGAGGCAGCATTGGCAGTAACAGAAGCAACGCTAGCTCCGAGTGTCGGAGAGGGGATTAGTGCATTAACCCCGTTCATCGCGAGCGCTGTTCGCGACAGGGCCGCAAACCCGACAGAGGGTGGGTCATATCGGAATACGGAATACACGTTTTTCTGATCATACTCACGTCAGCTGTGGAGACCCAACAAAAATCCAAGTACTTACCAAGAATGTATCGCCGATAATCCATTGCGGCGTGTTGGGTGAGGTAGGGATAGAATAGAATGCACCGTAGCAATAATCAGAAGTACCGGTTGGTTGGAATTGAAAGTCGGCCGGGCTAATTGCCCAGCTAGGTCCACCGAACGATATCTCCACAGTGACCTCGTGGGCGCATGCTATAACGATTTGTCTGTATATGTGCCGTAGAAGTGGGCGTTGGAGCTTACGATAG
>JBBPQT010000359.1:0-17118 GCA_038092715.1 Boletus smithii | reverse complement strand
TAGCATGTGACTTTAAATCACGTGATCTGACTTTCGTCAGTTAGGGGTATTAGCCTCAGTACTACCATAGTAATGATATTACCGGTATACGATTGTAAGCTAATAAGCTACATTCTCAACAATATCAACTGACACGACGGAGTTGTCGGATGAGGATGACGGTGGGGGAATGGGGAGAGGGGATGGAGATGGGGGAGGAGTATCCTCGAGAGAGGATTCACCTTCAACATGAACAGCTCCAGATGTAGGGAAGGGGAAAGGGGCAGCGACCTCGACAGGAGTGGGGAAGTATTCCCGGTTGGTATCGTTCTCCTAGCCAGGGGAGGCAAGGGTGGAAGAGGCATCAGAGTTGTCGACAGTGGAGGGTGCAGCAAGGGGGTTCATTTTCGTTTGGGTGGTTTGGTGGGAGGATTCTGAGGGGAAAAGACAGAGGAGTGGAGTCTTTTATATTCCAGGAGGATTTCCTTGGCATGTTTCAAATCCTGCTTAGGGACCCAAAAGTCTTCTTTGGCAGAGTAACCTTTCCACCAGGTCAAGTACATCCGAGCTGCAGGAGCGCCATGATGTTGTATGATTTTTTCAATTTTGTATTCTTCTTCTCCTTCTATAAGTTCTGGAGGTGGAGTGGGAAAGTTCGGACCATGTATGCTGTTTTCACGATAGGGCGATAAGAGAGAAGCGTGGAAGACCGGGTGAATCTTCCATGTCTTCGGCAAGCAGAGTTGGTACGTGATTGGGGATAGTACCTTGGTGATGGCAAATGGGCCTTCTCTCTTTGGGGCAAATTTCGGGTTGGTGATGGACCATTTTAGGTTCTTGGCTTCTAGCCATACCTTGTCTCCGAGAACGAAAGGTGTGAAGTTGCGACAATTTCTGGAGGACATGACTTGTTGAGCAAGTTCATGGGGGGCGAGGGCTTCATCTCTTGCAGCGTGGAGGGACTTTAGGCAGGTTTCTATGGTGGGGATAGTGGTCTCAGTGATGATGGTGGGAAGGGCACGGGGTTCATATCCCATCATGAGATAGAACAGGGATTGTCCGGTGACAGAGTGGGGGTGGTGATTGTGTGCAAATTCAGCGTGTGGGACCTTCTCGGCCCAGAAACCAGGGTTTGATCCGCAGAAGATCCGAAGGTATGTTTCAACTTCTTGGTTCACACATTCAGTTTCACTGTCGGTCTGGGGGTGGTAGGTGGTGGAGAGTGAAAGGTCGTAGTTCAGGAACTTTCCAAGTTCCCAAGTGAAGGCTGAGGCAAATTGTGGACCCCGGTCTGAGATGATTTTGTCGTATAGTCCGAATTGAAGGTAGACTTTGTGGAAAAAGAGGGCAGCGATTCCCTTGGCTGTGACAGTTTTCTTAGTAGAACAGAGAATTACCCCCTTCGTAAGCCCATGGTTGACCACGACCAATAAGGAATCAAAGCCATCAGAAAGGGGGAGATCTGTGATAAGATCACATGACAATTGTTGGAAGGGGCGGGAGGCAGGTGACTTGATCGGTGTGAGTGGGGGAATGGTGGGGTGTGTGTTGGACTTGTTTTGCTGACAAGTGGTGCAACCTTCTACGTATTTGCGCACATATTGTGCGAGGCCGGGCCACCAGAATTTGGCAGTAACGAGTTGGCAGGTTTTAAGATAACCTGGATGACCACCAGCAAGTTCATGATCATGACATTGTTGGACGATGGATCATTGGAGAATTTCATTGGCTGGGATATAGACATGACCTTGGTAGGTCAGAATGCCTTCAGTGTGTTGCCACGCTGACAGGCGTGAGCGAAAGGTGGCGGGGATGGAGGGTTCCAGGGAGGATTGGAGATGTGACAGAACGAGGGGGTCGCTGGCAGATGAGGCCGCAATGTGGTTGTGCAAGGTTGTGTCAATAACATTGACGAAGAGAGAGTCAGGCAACAGGGTGGTTGCTGAGTTATCCGAGTCGTCAGGATTGAGGTCAGATCATCAGGAGAGAGCATCAGGGCCAGCAAGTTTCGAAGTACAAAGTACCTCGAAGTGAAGGGACAGAGGATAAAAGTCTCAGGTAGGAAGGCTTACCTGGTTGTGATGAACGATGAGTTCAGAGCCTAAGAGTTTTCTCAGAGTGAGACTCAATGAGAGAGAAATCAAATGTTGGTATTCGAGATAAAGATTACATGCTGCTAGGATCTAATCTTTATACTCCTAAGATATAAGGTTTGATCTCCTATTGAACCATCTATAACTACAGGGCAGGTTAATCTAAGTATAGATAGCCAATAGTATAGTAAGATGCAATATGACGTCAGTATTGCGCCATAGTGACATCATGGATAGTGTAAGCAATCTAGACCACAGTCTAGAGTATGTAGCATGTCACCTTAAGTCACGTGATCTGACTTTCGTCAGTTAGGGGTATTAGCCTTAGTACTACCAAAGTATTGGTATTACCGGTATACAATTGTAAGCTAATAAGCTACATTCTCAACAATCCATGTTGCTGTTCCCTCCCCTGATATAGAGATGTTCACTGTGCATCATCAGCTTTGGAATGATGGCCAATACTTGGGTGACATCATTCACCTGGATGATGTCCACCAGGTCGACCAGCTGGCCCAGGTCCCCAACTCAGCTCCAGTATGCCATTGACCATGACCTGCCACAACAACAGCTTAGAACTGTCAGGCGAGTTCTACATCAATTCCTTCACTGACAAAGAGGTATTCCATGCCATCCTTAGCTACCAGTAGTATTTTCCCCCACCAAATGTGTACTAGTGCCAGTGTCCATTAATGATTCAAAGTTTTGTAATACTCTTTGTACATTGTAGTGGTCTTATCTTATCAACTCAGATCACTATTCATGAATCATTATCTGGCATGTGATCTCTGCAGTTGATTTGTAAATATTCCACATTTAAACTCAGACCACAAATTTCTAGGTATACCATTTTCTAATAGACTTGATTTATGGAAACATGTTTTCACTCAAGTCTTGAGAGTTGCTGGTGGTAACCGATATCTTGGAGTTTTGTCAGCTAAGCGTTTCACTGATTGGCATGAAGATCCCTGCTTGAGTTACTAGTAGAGTTGAGTTTATGCCAATCACACCCGGAGCAGTTAGGTTGCATTGGCATGCGCCGCCGATCCCGATTACATCCGGTCAGGAACTATATTTGGATAATACTAACACGACCGAAGTTGAATTTCCGTTTTCGTTTTCGCAGCGACTGCCGCTTACCACTTACTCTGCAAGGTCGCACGCAGAGAAAAAAAAAGCACTTTGAACGGCGCAGATCTCCATCAAACACGGAGACTACACTCCCCGTCCGCGGTGCTCCCCATCAAGTTCCTTTCCTCTCGCCGCCGCCGCCACACCATCGCTAACCGCCGTGTTCCTACCCATTCCTGGGCGCGAGCACGCCCAATCTCCTCGGGCGGTCCGCATCGACGTTGGATTCAGACACGTCAAGGAGGCTTTTAAACTCAGGGTCCCCCGTCTTCCTTAAACTTTCCCGCTAGTAACGCAACATCCTCCGTGAAGCGTGCACGTCGGGAGAACGACTCGATCTGATCTTCGATCCCGGACCTGATCGTCCATACCACTATCAATTAATCGTCCAATCACATTCCGTATACGGCAACGCCAAAAGGAAGCATTGTACCGCTTGAAAATGCTTCTATGATCAGACGCGAGTATTTGTTTCCGTGAATTCAGGGGGTATCTAGTCCCGTACGTGTACGGCGTATGTTAAGATACAATGCTCAAATAAAAGACATCGTAGGATTTCCTTCAAGCATGGACGAGAGGGGAAATTTTTGACAGACAAAAACGAACGAAGGTGAAGACGAAATTATGCAAACAGCGACAGCCCAAAGTGGCAGGCATGTTTAGATGAATGAATCGAAAATCTGAATGTCAAGGTGTACATTACCGAATCAAGGGCTACAGAGAACGCAGTTTATGAACATAGCGGGTGTTGTATACTTGCAAACACGAACGAGTGAGGGTATAGGGTATTCAGAAATCGCAATAGTGGCATGGTTAGATTCACCCCCCTCTGATATGTAAGGGAAGCGAGCAGTTCGGCGGAAGAGGGGGGTTAATATTCGTACAGTGACAGGCATCCGTAACCCGCTTTCGTAATTCGTCGCACTTGCTTTGTAGCACTGTAACATGATCGAGCTTCGTCTCGGCTCCGACCTTCGATTGACAGATATGCACTTACTTGGGCACGGCCATAACGTGTTCAGCACATCCAGAGGCACTATGATGTCTTTGGCAACTTCCAACGCGTCGATCAATGTATTGTCATTCTCCCACAGGGAAAGGCATCTGTTTCCAAATTCAGTCGCATGAAAGACCTGCTTTCAACGGCACCCACATAGACACTTGGCTTGCAAACCACGTCACTTGGAAGGGCCGCCTCGTAAACAGGACGCCGTCTGCTTCTCCAAGGCGGTCGATCGACATTCGAACTCTTCTGATGAAATGACTTTGGTGGTATACTATTCACCGGAATCAAGTTGCAAATACATTCGAATGACGGGTGTAAACTCACGCCATTGCTCGGTGTGCTTACGGTTGAACGATGGCAAGTTTCCGGCTTCCCGGCCGTGCAGACTACACCGGATAGGATCAAATCAACTAGAAATTTTAACCTGAATATCACTTACGTCTGCAGAATGGAGGTGAGCATCATCTGCGTACTATTTGGGGATAAGCAAACGTCAGCATGCTGTCAGAGACCCTAGCAGGGAAGGAAAAAAAAACTTTCGGAACGACACGCACTTGTATACGTACTCCCGACACATGTACAGGAGCGCCATATCGAGGTTGCACGTGTGAGAATCCAGTGCGTTCTGTATTTCCTGAGTTTCCCGCCAAGACTCCAAAGCCAACTCAGACGTATTTTCCCTGGAGTAGGTGTTCTTCCTAAGGCGAGTCGTGGAAAAATTCCAGAGGAGCATGCTGCGACAATAAAGCGCCCATATCGAGTCCTTTGGTGATTGCATCTTATGGGCGGTGGAGACACGCTCGGATACCTCACCCGGGAACAGCAACCGGAACTAGATAAAAGGGGGTTATTAATGCAATCCACATGATTCACAACAGTGGAGATGAACTCCATGTATGAAATAAACAATAATTAGGGAGAGCTCACATTGGCAGGGTCCGTCAGGTAAAGATCCGTTGGCTCCTTCCTAAAAGCGATGCAATGCGACGTATAGCTGGCAACGAGGTTGAGCGCACTCCAACACAACCTTCTACATGCCTCTCTGTGCATCTCTTCAGGGTTCCACGCGGGGTCCCAGGGTGGCGCGTACGACCAAGATGAAGAAAAGTGATCAGTGGCAATTGACGCATTAGGCGGGACGGGGATGCATGAGCATTTCCGTGAAGAGGAACGCGGTGAGCGAAGGCCATCCTTGGACATGCCATCATATGGTCTCTTGTGGGCAACCGGGACGCTGTTGGGGGTGAACACCGATACTTCGGGTTCGTTGTTATCCAAAAAAGTCAAGCCGAGAGCCCGGACGATGTGATCTAAAAGAATGAGGGACTGTCTCTGGCGTTCTGGGGTGTAAAGATGGTGTGCGGATGATTCAAAGACAGCGAGAATCTGCGGTAAATGTAAGAACGAGCGGTTGCGAAGTAGAAAATGGGCACGCACAAGCGCGGCTTTCGCAAGGGTCATGTCGATCCATTGCGCATTCCAGGACGCCTCCAGAGAGGCTTGCGCTTGATCCCGGAGCCACGCGGCACGGCTCCGGCCTGCGGTACTAAGTTCCATCTCGTTCGATTTAATGAGGGTGGAGAGCGCTAGTCCGGCAAAGACGAGCGAGGGTTGCATCAACGACCTATCTTCGGGGTTGTACAGACTCCGCACAAAGTCGGGGACATTGACAAAGGAAAGCCAGTAGCCAGTGGTCGTAAATCTAGAAAGAGAATTAGGGAAGAGTGGATAGGAATCTCACAAGACGCACAGGGTGGACAAGTCAGAAGCGATGTCTTTGAGGCTAGAGGGCAAACAAGTTGAGAAACGTTCCAGTAGCAAAGAGCTACTTACGATTGGTCGCGGCTTGCGGAGTAACTATTTACAAGGTTATCCCACCATTCCTTTCTGTTGTACTGGACAGAAGGGGTGGCAGGTATGCGAAGCTTGTCGAGAAGATGGCGGTCAGGATGCTGGGGTAAGGTCGTAAGGTCGTTGGGAGTGGAATGGTATTCCTGGTTGGGACATACGGTGGAATAAGCATCGGCGGACAAGCCTCTGGAGGGGGCGGAAGAGGAAAATTCGGACCCCTGTGGTGAGAGGGAAGGCTGGTTCAAGCGGATGTGGCCGTCCTGTTCGAGATCAGAGGTTCTGAGGGCGGGTGGATCGAGGGGTCTACGATCTTCGGGACCTTCTTGGGCATCCAGAACGCGGGGCGTCGTTCTCTTCCTTTTGGAAGGAGGGGGTGGCGGAGCCGAACCGTCGGCGGGACGCTTCTTGCAAGAACGCTGACGGGTACCGGGACGTTTATCGGGGCCTCTACGCTTTGGGACAGCATCGTACTGGCACTCGTTTGATCGACGAACACAATTATGGCATATCGGACGAGTTGAGTCACAGCGGATCTTCCTCGCACGGCTTCGGAAGCACGTGAACAACTTTGAGAGAAGAGAACGGGAAGGCTTACCATTGACGACAGGCGATGACGAGGTTTGAGCCTTCACGCCGCGGAGGGGGGAGCTGTGTTGCGGAAGGGGAGTTCTGAATTGTGGGTGAGGGGACGGGATCGCGTTTGAGGGGCGGTGATCGCTGATCAGAGTCGGGGAGGACTGGAGCAGAGGAGCTCGGAGGGGAGGGATAGGAATGGTCGCGGGCATCGGGGGGGAACCTGCGATGGGGGTGAAAGGGAACGTTGAGGTGGGCGGGGGGCGGGGGGAGGCGGGCATTGGGGTATGGCTGCGGGGAGACGTCGAGACCGAGATGATTGCGGGAGGGGATGGTGGCGTATTCGTGGGAGTACTGATGGTGGGGAGGATGGAGGTCGAGGGAGGGTTCGAGGAGCTGTTGCGGGGGGTGCTGTTGTTGTTGAACGGGGAGGGAAAGGTAGTTTGAGTCGAACTGAGAAGCGAGAATGCCCGCGGCGCTATGTACGTCGAGGTGGTCAGGATGGTAGCGGACTTTGTTGACGTGAAACGGAATATCAGGTGTGGAGAAAAGGGCGCGAGGTGATGACGAGCTTACTACTACTGTCCCCGTGCGGGTTGGGAAACTGCGCGCCGAAGATGGGAGAATGGAGGCCGGAGCCGTCCTCGCTGGACTGTGGCCCGTCGTCGACGATCATGGGGGAGAATGGGGAGTAAACGTCGCTGTTGGCAGAGACGACCATGCAAGAGAGAGCTAACTCGATCCCGCCACAACTGGTGAGGGTGTCTCATGCTCACGTCCGCTTATGAAATCCATCTCCCACTCCCTTATCCGGTCCCCCCGAAGATCAGAAGATCAATCCCTTTTTATTATAGTTATATATTTATTTTTTCTCTTCTTCTCTCCCCGCCTAAATCGGACCCCCCTCATCGGCCCCGGCAACCCCTCCGTGTGCCTGGTCGTCGTGCCCGTTTTGGAAGTTCGTTCCATTCGACCCTCGCACCGGTTCGCACTTGAGCTCATGCTTGGCTTTCTCTTCTCCTGCTGTGGTCTCCGTCACCGCCCACATGAACCTGTCAGTCTCCACACACTGCATTTCCCCCTCTGACGCCCCCAAAGCCAGGTGAACGCACCCCACTCATCCCCCAGTCCGACGACACCCCTTCGCGAGTGCCTTCTCCTCCTCCCCTTTGCCCTTCTCACCCGCCCGCAGCCCACAGCCCCGTGTGATTGACCACCAGAGGCTCAAGGAGCGTCTCGGTTCCGTCGTCCGTTCGAAAGAAGGGTCCGTCTCTCCCACTCTCCTCCCCCTTCCCTGACCCCATTCTCCAACAGGAAGATGGTCAACGTGAACGCACAGTTCCCATTCAACCTCCACAGTCACGATCACCCTGACTCTTCTTCCCGTTCCTCCCGAAACGTCTCCGGAGGCACTCTCCCCAGCAGTCGCGCTGCGTCACCGTCCCCGCACCGGCCGCTTCAAAAATCGCCCTCGACCTCCTCCTTCCGACCCGATGCAGAAGACGTCCTACACTACCTCCCTCTCGTTGCCAACCCTTCGGCGCCGATCCTCAGCGCCCGGCTCGTCAAGTCTGCTCGCTCCACGCAGAGCACACGTGGTCGTTCCCAACGCAGTGGCGATCCCAATGGCCGCACGCAGGCCCCCGATTCAGAGTTGGCACCACATGAACAGCACGCTCCCCGTGCCCATCTACCCACCTCGGCTTTGGAGGAGCAGTCATCCACCCATGTGAGTCCTCTTTCCTTGCCATGCGTCACGAACCTTGCATTATTTCACCCTCCAAGCTCCCTCTCAACCCAGAAGCACCACCCTATTCCGAGGACTTCAACATACATGACGCAGGCGCCGTGGCACGTTCATGGGGAGACTGATCATATCTTCCCTTGTCTCTATCACGCTCATTTCCGGTCCTTACCATACATACTCCCTTCTATAGCACAACCCCTCTTTTTTAGCTATCTTGTTATCTCCACGAGGCACCATTTTCACAACTTTATCACCTCGACCGTCGGATCTGGTTGTTGCGTAGCTTCCTTCCAATTGTGTTGTCCTCTACTCCCGTGCCTACCACATATCTCATCATTGGCTGGGAACCTCGCGGCTATGACTTCCACATGTAAGAGATAAACATTCATATCAGGTGCACGGAAATTTCCTTTCCCAATTTCAAACTCCCAACAAGGGTTGCATGCAGTCTCCAACCTTAAATCAGTGACGAGTCGCGCATATGCCAACCAACATTTCCCATCGGGCATGTGTCGCCACTCTTTTAGTGTCTCACTTCCTCGACATGGATCTTGTTGCAGTGGGATTCCCGCGTGAATAATCCCATTCAGCTGCCAAGACGATTGGCTCATCGGGCATCATTGACCAGTTTGATCTAGACAGCTTTCGTTCCTGCGGTTCAATTCAATTTGTTGCCGCCCGGATACGTTTCACCAGAAACGGGACGATACATAAACATATGGCGTAAACTCCAATGACTTCCCACGATTTATGCGCGTGTTGCTGCGCGCTCTTCAACGACTCGAATTCTTGCGTGATTTTGGCGCGATCCAGAGAGTAGAGATAGGACAAGAGGATGAGGACTAAAGAAAATGTATGGTGGTGACTGGGAATAATTTGGTCTGATCAAGACGTACGGTAGGTAGACTTGAACTTGCCAAGATATCTTAGAGTTGAAGCAAGTTGAAACGTCGTACTAATCTTCACTTGCTCCAAACAACTTCTACCTACACAAAGGGTCCCCAATTGTTGGAGTACAAGGGATTGTGTCACCATGGAGTGATACAAAAGACTGTTAACCTTGGATTCTAACAGAGTTTGAAAACCTAACCTATGGGCTGCACAGGCCAATGGAAAAATTCCAAGTGTGCCCTACAAATTAATACTAATTTTGGATTGGACTTGCACCTATTGACCAACTACTAATGTAGGCCAGTGAATCATATGATTTAATTTTAATTAATTCTCTTTGGTCATAGTACCTACCTATAATCTAACCAAATATGCTTGACAATCAGTAAAATAGACTCTCATTGAGTTAACGCATCTGCAAATCACACATTTGGTGATAACAAATTATTGGAGGGCGTGCAACACCATATACCACATGACCGGCAGAAAAGGAAAGAAATGCAAGAACAAGAGAAACCCCCCTCGTTCATTGAGATACTGAACCGCGGGGACCTTGCCAGAACCCAAACTTCCGCTACGAATTTCAAAAGAAAATGAATGGCGGCTCATCGCGAAATCAGATGTATCACCAAAAATACCCACTGAGTTCTCCATGGAGGTAAGCGAGCTGACTGTTTGCAGGCGTCGACGCAATCTGATTGGCGAACGTTCGGACCCGTGTCAGAAAAAGAAACCGGGGAATGGCCGCGTGAACGGAAAGGAATGGAAGTGAAACGATTGAACCTGTCAGTGACCTTCTGGAAACCTGTGTGTCGACTCGAACATGCAACCAACTTGGGTCGTGTTAGAATGATAAATCATTCAACCTATTGGAAGATGGGCTGTTCCGGCCTCGCCGCCCGCAACGCCTTCCCATCACCGACAGTTTCCAGACATTTGGCCAGCAGGCGCGTTCTGTTTCCGATCTCAACTCGGTCTTATAGGGAAGCAAGTTCTCATTGCTGCCAACAATTTAGCTCTGCGTCCACGCGACGCAGAGGCCGGTAGTCCTGTATAGCATTGTGTCAAGGACAAAGGTCAGCAAAGAGATCGCAGATACCCTCAGATCAGAGACAACGATTTTATTCAAACGTCCTTACGTACATAACACGATGGGAAACCCATATCAAGCGCGCCCACCCTAATTTATTGCTGGGAGTTGTGCAATCGGGCATGAGCTTTGACGTCCTTGATTTCCCCACGTTACATGGGCCCTTGTGGTACCCTTTAAAAGAGGGTGAACCATCGATGTGAAGGCGTGATTCGTCTGGTTGACGACGGGCATCGCAACCAATGCCAGTGGGCGGTTGCTAAAAATTGATGTCGAGACAAAAAAAAAACCACTCGTGCGCTTAATTTTGGATGAGAGTATCAGGCCCTTTGAACCCACCCAATTTAACGGTGGGTATAACGGTGGGCGCTGGACGTCGGCCTTGTGCGATAGGGTTACCCATCCTCTGTGAGATCTGGAGGCCACGGGAAGCATCGGGTTGGAAAAAACGAGGGAGCCAATGGCGAATAGATCTGTGAGGACACCCTGTCAAGATAAGATGGAGGTGAGAGCCCAACGTGACGAGGGTCAATGACAACGGATATTTCCGCCCTTCCCAAGCCCAGCTAGCACACAGAAAGAATCCACTTTCTGTAGATTTGGGTGAGGGATTATAATACAGGCAGTACATGACTACAACTTGGTGCGTATAATACATCGAACAAGATACATCGAACAAGATACGCCGTGACACAAAACTTCTTCCGTTTACAAACCGTGTTCTGCTATATGTCGCATGATCGTCAACGAAGCGAGGACTTCTGTTCAGTGAATGAGCGGAAACCCTGGTTGTCAGGCTGACCAGACCAACGCACCAGCTGCAAGGTGAGGATACGCCTCGTCAATCGTCAACATGCAACCAGACGAACCAAGATAGTCTGGTTCGCCAGCAACCTTGAGCGAATAAAACGCGACAAGGTATTGACTTTTATTTGTGCACTGTGCACATGCGTCCAGTCAGTTTAGCAAATGAGGGTATGATGGCGAGGCCCATACTCACTGTCCACTCGTGACCTTTGGTAGATCGGCAGCCCCATTGGTATTCTTGTCCGTCCGATCCAAGAAATTTCCTCGTCATGCTGCTGTACATCTAATATCAGCGGTGGGACCCACACATCAACGCGACCACTAACCTGCCTAATGCCGAAAGCTTGGCGAGATATTGGTTCATGGCCATTGGAGCCCCTGAGCGCATGGTGATTGTCCCAAGTGAATTATTTGGGCCAAACGTGAGCGCAATCAACGGGTTCGACGGGTCGTGCCCGTGCGTCGCATTATGGATCATGTATGCGGTGTGGGTCGGCGTTTGAGCCGTGCAGCGCAGATGCAAACGAAGACGGTCGTTCATGTCGACAAAATCGGACCCTGTCAGCTTTCCGGTCTTGTCTTCGAGAAGGTAGGGCATGCCGTAGACAGTGGACATGACTGACAAGACGATTTTCGACGAGATGAGACGAGGGTGCAGTGGTGCTCGAGTGCGGACTATTTCTGCGTCTCAGTTGTCTGCGTTAAACCATTTTCGGTAGACGGCACAGGTAGGACAGGTGAACGACATGGCAGGCGGGCGTATCGTGCATGGAGGCGCGGATTAAAATGCCGATATAATCATCCGTGAAGCCAAGCTCGGTGCCGATGGCCTCAAGACCACGCTGCGGCTGTTCATACCGGTGCGCGATAAAGGGAGTGGCGAAAGAGGGAATGGCCTCGCGCCCAAGAGTCGTAAACTTGTTCGTGCGGCACACCTGGTGACGAAAAGACAAGCTTTCACGACAGCGATGACGTACGTCTGGCTCGGCTCGTAAGACTATTTCGAGGCAAAACTCAAACGCTCGTCAGCGACGATTTCGTCAATCAAACTTGCAGGCACAGGATTACCTGTGTCTCAAAGGGAACAGCGCGCCGAGGTTTTGGGAAGCTGTACCACTACACGCATGCATGACAACACAATTCATGTTGAACACGAGGCAGAACAGACCCTTTGGCACGAACAAGCGGAGCGAAATGATGGGGGTGAAGGAAGAGCGCATCCTCGGATAGTTCGCGAGAGGCTTCCTCACTAGGTCCTTAACAATCGGCTTCTGTGTAATTAGATCAATGCTCAAACTTGATTGTGGAAAACGGAGATTTCTGACTCCATGTGCCACCGCTTGGTTGAATGTCGTGCAATGCATCCAACAACACGTCCATGAAATCCTCCTGGTAGCCAGCGGATATGTCAACACACAAACCCCGCAGCTCACGTCGTGATCTCATATGGAAGGGGGGACCCTAAGCTTGTCCGTCTCATCAAAACGAGGACATCGAACATATCGATAGCGAACATAGTACCGACCCACGGGTGATGTGCGCACCTATAGAATACAGGCACGTTCTGCCATAAGATTTGTTAAGATTGTTGGCGGTCGTTTTGACTAAAACACATGATTGAGAATAGGTACCGAGTACCAGACAAAAGAGGTTCTTTGGTTCCTTCGCTTGGTGAAACCAATGCACAGCACTGAAGGGTAGAACACCCTGAGGAACCTCGCTAACTGTTTCTGTAGCGGGTTCTATCCCTCGCTGCGTTCATGTCCCATAACCTGCGGTGCCTTTCTCTTTCCCTTTCCCGTTCAGTTTCATCGTAGTCCCTCAACCGATTACGGCGCTCCTCGCGATCACGGGTAGGCGACCGGCTGCGACGGTCTCCTTCGTCAGCGAGCCTTCTGTTGGTTGGAGAGTGTGATCGAGATCTGTCTCGATGACGCGTCCGATCATCGCGTTCGTCATGGACTGTCCTACGAGCTTCCTTGCGAGCGCGTTTCTCCTCCTTACGCTCAGCTTTTCTGCGACGCCTCTCTTCTTTCTCTTGTTTACGCGTTGCATCATCCTCGGTGGTTGGAACAGCGGCGCCAACAGTGCTCGCCGCCGTCGATGAGCCTGCTGTGGGTTGGGTAGCATTCGGTCCAGTTGGACCAAAACCTCTGGAAAGCCAAATGATGTGAGTCTCGGTTGTGTGACACCTGTAGATGAAACTTGCAGTGCAATGGAAAGAGCTTCTGCCTCTGACTCTTTTATCTTGCGAATTTCTTCAGCTCTCTCTGCATCAGTATCCTTCTGTTCCCGGCTGTACCAATGGATATCCTTGTTCTTTTGCCATCTCCCTGTTGGCGCATTGATACTGTGGCCGAGGTAGTGCTACAACGTCACTTAGCATGCTGCGAAGAGGGTATACGTAGTTGTGCGCACTTCTCTGTCCTTGTCTGCAGAAACGTCGGTCCATTTGAATTCTGCTTGACCTCCTCGAGTTCCTCCACGGATGGGTTCAAACATATTGTCAGTGCCAAGTACCACAATGTGGTCACAGTTGACCCAGTTTCATTTCAACCCCCGACTCCATCTCCGACCAAAACTTGTGATGCATCAATGCATCATGGCTGGTGTTCGCCACCGTGCGTGATCCGCACTCCAGCGGGATGCCGACACCCAGTTGGCACCGCAACGTTGGCGAAAGACGGCGGAAGTGTAACCCACCCGACCGACCACATTGTCGCCATCTTACACAACCTACCCTGTCAGCATTGCGTTGATCCGTCCTCGTTGGTTCTGGTATCCCCAGAAAGATGTACTGAGTCTGTATGATTCCCAATAATGTACTTGTTGTCATACAAGGTTTCCGCGTGTTCATCTTTAGCCTACAGCCTGCTAGTTGCCTTGGACCAGGTTCTTTTCGGCAAGGTTGCGTGTTCGGCTACTCTACTAGACTAGCGCTCGTCTCGTCGTTGGACAGCGTGGGGCAGAACGTCTTGCTGGTGGGCCATAGGGTGAATCACATTCATCCAAGTTGCGAAACATGCCTGAGTAGTGCCGCTTTTCGATTCGAATTACTCTAAGTATTATTTTTTCTAATTTCAGAGAACTCCGGCTAGTAACACTCCTTGCACTCCTCCCCCCATGACCTTCCCCGCTGCATCTGAATCCCATCTGAACCCCAGAAACTGCTGGAATGCGAATTGAACACCTTGCCCTGAGGAATGGGTCCAGCAGAAACAGCGAACGCTAGCCATTCAATTGCTTCACCTCGTGCTGTGCCCGACTCATCCATTGGTCTGAATCACTTCATCGACGCCGCAGCATTCCCCTGTAACCTGGACGAGCGCTGGCGCGCCTCAAAGATGCGCCATTAATATAACCGTCGCACTTCATCGCAATACGGAACACGGCTCTTGCCCCCACCCAATCGCCGGAGGCAACGGTGTTAGCGGCATCACACTAGACCAAGGGACAGGTGCGTGCAGCAACTGTACTGCATAGTATTGATCCGAGTGTGCAGCAGAGAGCTGGGCATTATCTGAGGGTCGGCGGGATACTTGCCCATTCGCGGATTCGATCAAGCAGCGCCGGGTTAACCCCTTATCCGAGGACAAACAAACCACGCCACGTCGAGAGTTCTCCGAATTATCCGACTCTTCCGACCGAGACCGACGACAAATCTCGCTGTTTTGAAGGCATTATGGAAGGTCAATTCCACTACGAACATCCCTGCGACGTCGACGATGCGTTGTTTTCATGTACCATATTCAATGGTATTTTTTCAATATCATGCGCGTTTGTTTTGTTGATTCTTACGTGGGCGCACGGGCCCGCGTGGCAAACGAAACGGGGTTTGGCTGCAAGTGGAAATAGCCGAACAGAACCCAAGTTGGTGTGCTCCTCAACCTTCCTTTTATCTGTCGCGCTACCTTCACTGCACAACACTCCCTTTTCCTCGTTCCCACTCGTGATGAGCAAAAAGGCACATAAAAACAACGAGCCAGAGACCAACTATGCAGAACGCGATATCGTTTTAGGTAAAGTACGCGGGTATCCTCCATGGCCTGGCAAAGTATGTCGCGTCTCCTTCTTGCCTTGATGAATTCCCACTCATCGTATTTACTTGTATAGGTTATGAACCCCGATAATGTTCCACCCGCCGTCGCCAAGGAGCGGCCTTCCGGCAAGAAGACGGTATTCTACTGTGTCAGGTTTTTCCCCACAGGAGATTTGTGTGTCTCCATCGCCCTTGTTTGTTGTTGGGATGACTGACACTCTTTTCGCACAGTGCGTGGCTCGTATCGAAAGATATATCGAGATTGAAGGAGCACGAGATCCGCGCATACATCAACGAGCCACACAAGAAAAGTGGGGACCTTCTGGCTGGGTATCGGATTGCTCTTGATCCCCAAAACTGGGAGAAGGAACGGGAGAGCTTGGATTTGGCTGCTGCGGAACAAGAAGACAATGCACGAGTCGACCAACTTGAGACCGAGAACGAGGACGAGGAGGCAAAGAAACCTGCCAAGTCAAAGAAGCGTAAGCGAGACGCTGAAGGTCCTTCTGTGAAGCCCAAGAGCAAGCCGAAACCGAAATCTGAGAAAAAGGCGGCTACAGTGAGGTCAAAGAAAAACGGAGCCAAGTCGAAGGAGATGATCGAGTCCGAAGATGAGGGAGACCAGGAGGCGGAGGCTGAAGCTGAAGACGACAATGCTGGGGCAAGCACCAAGGCTGCTCCACCGCCTTCCAAGAAGCCCAAACGGGAGAAAGAGGAAGAAGTCGATGGTGAGTTCGACATGTACATTGACTTCTTGCATCTCCTGACCATTCCTTTCCCGTAGCTAACTTGGAAGCAGATCCTGAGGCTCGCAAAGTGAGAGAGTGGCGACACAGGTTACAGAAGGCCTTGTTGGGCAACAAGGGTACACCATCAGATGAAGTGAGTCATCCGCGCAGCGTAGATTGCCACCACCGACAAAAATTACGCAGGATATGCCCGCCCTGGACCAGTTATTTACGACAGTAGAACACTACGAACATCCAAACCTCATCAATTTCCTCTCAGTGCGTTTTTGTGGTCTTTGCGTGTGGCGTTTTATTTTTTCATCGTTGACCGGAATTTTCATGGGTAGTTTTCTAAAATCGGCAAGGTCATGCGACACATTGCGGCTCTAACGCCGGACAAGGTGCCTCGCGACGAAGAATTCAAGTTCCGAGCACGAGCGAAGGCCCTGGTAGACAAGTGGCACGCCATACTGGGCGCTAACAAGCCAAGTGAAAATGGTGGTGAAACCACCACTAACGGTGCACTAGCAGATGCCGCTCCAGACACATCCGAAGCCAAGGCAATGTCATCCCCAACCCAGAACGCTATCTCATCTGTTCCAGCTGCAGATGTAACAATGTCCGAGGCATGAATTTGCTGTGATTATTTCCTTGCTATTGATTTGCCCACTCCTACTTTTGGTGTATTCGTGACCCAGTCGCTTGACGGCGTACGGGATCGTGTCAGTCACATACATCGTTTGGCGTCCTGCACAATATTATGTGCCATTTCTTTGCCTTGAACAACTTTTGATACTATGTTTTACATGTTGTCATGATCCGTTGCAATTTGCACATATGCCCTAGCTCGATTCTGTAGTGCAGAAAAGATGCATATTATGTATATTCCATCACCAGACGATTCCGAGTGGAAGAACTGTCGGCAGCACCCGAGCGACCTTGTGCTTGCTTCATCAACCGTTTCCTCACTCGGAATCCGGTTCAATCGTATTCAAACCAGTATTCTTCGTTACCAGGCCTGTTACTTGTCACCATAGCCGGGGAACTCCAATTTAAACTCCTTGCCATCGAGTCTCCGCAACTCGCTCGCACGGTCGCGACGTTGCCTATGCCCTCAACTCCCAGGGTAGAGGAACCCGATCTCAGGTCTCACCACTTCTCCGTCGAGTGTACGACTCTTTCG